>OMMV01195118.1:0-10583 GCA_900302635.1 Chatrabus melanurus
GATCTTCACTGAGTTCCTTGAATTTTCCCATTGGTCAGTCCAATGAGTGAAAAGATTTAAGTGAATGTATGTATATATTTGAGCCTGGATGTATAATTTTGACCCTGTGTGGATTAGAGAAGATCCCAAATAAATTTAAACCTGTGCACCCAATTCTTGTTTTTTTGAAGTCATTAATGATGTATGCTGTATAATCATTCCACCCTGACAAAACAGTTCAAAGAAATCATTATACGCCCAAAATTACCTTGACATTCATGCCCATGATGAGTGTATGCAAACTTCTGATCGCAACTGTACCTCTGGTCATTGTGGCCAAAAGACTCAATCTTTGTTTCATCTGACCACAAAGCCTTCTTCCAGAAGGATTTTTCTTTGTCCATGTAGTCTGCTGCAAACTTTAATCAAGCTTGAAGGTGTTGATTTTGCAGCAGGAACTTCTTTCTTGGACAGCAGCCTCTCAGTCAATGTCGATGTAAAACTTGCTTGAGTGTACACAGTGAAACTGGTGTTCCAGCTTCTTCCAGGTCATAGAAGTAGGTGGTTCCTGGGTTGTTCCTGACGATTTGAACCAATTTCCTCTCAGCTGAAGGTGACAGGTTAGGTCTTTTTCCAGACCTTGGCAACGTGGCTACACCTCCCAGTAAGTTGTACTTGTGTGTAATTGTTTGATGACCTTGGAATCTGCAGTTTTGAAATGGCTCCAAGAAACATTCCTGACTTGTGTAACTCTATGATCCTCTTTCTCAGATCTGCACTGACCTCCTTGGACTTTCCCATTGTACTGTGTGTTGGTCAATCTGTTGAGGGCTTTTTTTTTTTTTTGAAACAGAGAAGCTACCAGCTGTTGTCAATCATGATCGCTAACAGGAAGTTAAGAAGCCTTGGCAAGTTAAGACTTTTTGGAGCTTTGAGCACCATTGAGTCAGTCTGGTGGAATCTTTCAATCTGATCCAACATGTGTCTGGCCCCACACATAACAAAGGACATGTTTTTAGATCTTGTTTTTAATACTCTTGGCCTAAATATTGACTCCGTTTATTCTGAGGACATTTTTATTTCTGATCATGTTTGTATTCTTTTTAGTTTGTCTCTTAATTTGGATTTTTCGCATATTTGATCATCTTTCTGCTGCTTTTAATCTTGAGGAGGTTTTTATGTCAAATGATGTAAATATTTTAGTTAATTGCTTTAATCATCATTGCTTGTCTATTTTCAAGAAAATGGCTCCATTGAAAACCAGAAACGCCCCTTTGAATAACTCCTCCCCTGGACGGATGACAGCTTTCGCAATTTTAAACGAACCTGTCGGAAAGTAGAGCGTTTGTGGAAATCAACAAAGCTCCATTAATTTTTTTAATATATATTTTTTGGGCATTTTTCAGCCTTTATTGCAGAGACAGTGAGAGAGAGACAGGAAACAGGGAATCTAAGAACGGGAGAGACATGCAGCAAATGTCGCCCAGGTCGGGATTCGAACCTGGGGACGCTGCAAACCGCATTCTGCGGCATGTGGTACACGCCTTAACCCCTCAGCCACGAGCGCCCCCTCCATTAATTTTTAACAGTAGACGAAATACAAAAATTTTATTTGACACAATCAAAGATATTGTTACATCTGCATCTCCTGCTACAACCATTCAGTGTAATGAAGACTGAGAACTTTTTGTCCTTTTTTATAAGTAAAATCCAAGATCTCAGGGAAAACATTAACCCCTCCGTTTCTTCTCTGGTCCCATGCCTCACCAGGTCCTCAGAACTGAAGATTTTCACGGCGATATCACTGAAAGATGTCATCAGTCTGGTTGATAGGATGAAACCTTCTTCTTGCCCTCTTGATATCATACCCAGTTCATTTTTCAAAAATGTTATTCATGCCATTGAAGCATGTGTGTTAACAGTAATCAACAGATCACTGATTTCGGGTTGTGTCCCTCGGTGTAAAAGGCTGATATTTACCCTCTTTTAAAAAAAGCCTAATACTGACCCTTCTCTTCCTCAGAATTTTGGACCGATTTCAAAACTGCCTTTTGTTTCCAAAATTTTAGAAAAAGTGGTGGCCAAACAGCTTAATGAGGTTTAAGCTTAACATAATATTCGTGATAAGTTTCAATCTGGGTTCCGTCACTTGAAACACTGAAACAGCTCTTCTTAAGATTTTCAAATATTTCAATGCACAGAGATGCAGGTGAATATTCTGTACTTGTATTTTTGATCTGTCTGCGGCATTTGACACATAGGTGGGCATCTTTGGGTGAGTGCTTGAGTGGTTTTTGTCCTACCTCTCTAACAGGAGTTCAGGGGTTTCTCGGTTGCTGTTGATAAATTTGTGCCTTCATCTGCCATTCTGCCATGTGGTGTACCCCAAAGTTCCGTCTCGGGACCCTATTTTGTTTGCATTGTATTTGCTGCCACTTGGACACATCTTAAGTTCATTTGAAGGTGTCTCATATTTCTTTTACGCCTCAGGATGTTGCTAAAGTATCTATCCTCCAAGACTGTGTTAATGTCATAAAGAACTGGATGGCTGCTACTAATTATCTGCCACTTAATACAGGGAAAGCTGAAGTTCTTGTTTGTGCCCCAGACAAATTTGTTCCCACAGTGATTGAGAATCTTGGCTGTCTGTCATCATCAGTTCACTCAACAGTTAGAAATCTGGGTGTTACATTCGACCAGGTTCTCAACTTTGATAAGCACAATAGTTGTCTTATGCGAACTTGTTTCTTCCATTTACGGAAGATGCCGTAGTCACATTATATCTCAAACGGAGCTGGAAATGATCATTCATGCTTTCTCATCGCATTTGGACTACTGTAATTCATTGTTCTTTTGCCTCAGTAAGTCTTCTTTGAATCATTTACAAACGGTCCAGAATGCGGCTGCAAGGCTTCTTACGAGGTCCTCTAAGAGGTCTCATGTGATACTTATATTGTCATCATTGCACTGGCTCCCCATAAAGTTCAGACTTCTTTTAAAATTTTGACGATCACTTTCAGAGCTCTGCATGGTCAAATGCCTGTCTACGTCAGTGAACTTCTGCATCCATATGTAACAAGCAGGTCTCTGAGGTCCTCTGACCAAAACCTGTTAGTGGTCCCTCAGTCTAGACTGAAAACCAAGACTGTGCTTTTGAGGTTGTGGCTCCCAAACTGTGGAATGCACTGCCACTACAATTGAGATCTGTGCACTGTGTTGAAACTTTTAAAGAGAAGCTCAAGACCCATTTGGACAGGCTTGCTTTTAATTAGTTTTATGTTACTGCTGTGTTTAAATTTGTTTTTTTCCATTTTTTATTGTTGTTTATGATTTTATCTTGAAAGGTGCTATAAATCAATTTTACTTACTTACTTACGTATATTGAATTAATAATCTAAGTAGGTGTATGCATATTTTTGACCCTGTCTGCACAAATGTTGACCCTGTGTTGATTTCAGAAAATTCGAAATAAATTAAAACAGATATAACAGCTATATGTTTTACAAAACAAGAACAGTTAAATAAAGCCAGTGTTAAGTGTTACTTCCACACTTCTGGGCTGTATATTTACATACACCATTGCTAAAAATTTTCAAAGTAAATTTTCTCACTGCACATTTTCATTTTTATTAAACAACACATAATACAACTTTATTTCCATATAAAGTTATTTAAAAATAATAGTTATGAGATGGATTTATTTCAGTTTTTATTCACTATAACAGGTTTACAGTAGGACAACAGCTTAAATATACCAAGATGAATGCCTATTTAAACACCATGGAAGATTCCATAAATTGATGAAATTACTTGTGAAAGCTTCTGAATGATCGGTGGGCATAATTTGGGGGTAAACTGTGGAACCTTTGGCTGTATTTATGGGCCAACCTGAAGAATCAGTGCATCCTTGCATTGCATTTAAGAGCAGGAAAACAAAATCTAAAGAATGAAGCCAAAGCTTCCAGAGCACAATTTTAGATTTCCACAAGTCAGGTTCCTTCTAAGTAGCCATCTCAAAAACATTCATGGTACCACGAGTAACTGCGTTATCTATTACACAAAAACATCTGAATATTGTGACAACACAGACTTTACATCATTGAGGAAGGAGATCTAAATTAACACCCAAGAATTAACAAACCTTTTTTTTTTTTTCTAGGTCCACCAAAACCAGACGATCACAAATAATTAACTGAAGGAGTTGGAAGCCTCAGATAGAAATGTGACCTCATCCACCTTTGGACTGTCAACCAAGGAGGAAGCCATTAATCCAAAACTGACATAAAACAAAAGGCTCAGCCTTTGTTCTGGTGGTCCACTATGAAGTTTTGGCTTACTTTTATATGTTGATTTTAGAGTAATGGTTTTGTCCATGGCTGACATCCTTGACATATATGAAATGTGCTGTTTTTGTGCCTGTAGAGAGTAAGTTTTTTTTTTGTTTGTTTGTTTGTTTTTTTATTATTACTTAACCCTGATGCAGACATGCTGGTCACCACAGGCACAATTGTGACCAACACGGACAGACTAGTGGGGGCCACTCGCACAGGCACGTACAATTTCTGAAACAAAGTGGACAGTTGTTGGAGTGAAACAATAGATTAACAATTGATTAAAATAAGAGGATAAAGAAGTGGGCATGAACATTTTCCATTGAGTGCACAGAAAAATCTTCAGCTAATTTTACTGGTTCTGAGGGTTTGAGACTAAATGCGTCTAACACAGAGAGACAGAAGAGCAAAAATGATGATCCACTTTGACGGGTGATTGGTATGTATCCTTTAGAGTTGGGCACATATTCGCTTTGGGTCTTTTCTATGCTTTTTTTCTTGATGTTTAACAATACAGTCATAAATGACAAAAAGAATTTTGTGTCCACCCTGCGATAGACTGGCGGCCTGTCCAGGGTGTACCCCGCCTCTCGCCCAATGACTGCTGGGATAGGCTCAAGCACCCACGTGACCCATAACTGGAATAAGCAGGTTTAGAAAATGGATGGATGTTTGAACAGACGTTGCAATACATTTGAGGCAGTAGGGGCAAAAAATGAAGCTGGCCACCAGTTTAAGGTTACCATCAAAAGAAAGCTGACAATATTCAGGTTTGGGCAGCACGGTGGCTTAGTAGATAGCCCTGTTGCCTCACAGCGAGAAGGTCCCAGGTTCACTTCCAACCAGATCCTTTCTGTGTGGAGTTTGTGTTTGTGTGGGTTTCCTCCGGGCACTCCGGCTTCCTCCCACTTCCAAAGACATACAGGTTAGGTGAATTGGTGACTCTAAATTGCCCATCGTTGAGAGTGTGAATGTGTTTATCTGTCTATATGTGTGTTGGCCCTGCACCTGACCACTGGGATAAGCTCCAGCCTCCCCTTAACTGGACTAAGCGGGTTAAGAAAATGGATGGATGGACGTTCAGCTTTACTAACACTAAGAAAATGCACGGTACTCTTTGGTGCTCTCCACTATGAAATTTCTATGAATGACACTTTGCTTACAATCAACCTGCATCAGAGAACAGAGAAAGTCAGGCAGTCCTGTCAGGAAGTGCACTGGAATTGTCAGTGTCCACATGAGGAGGTGTTTGATCTCTGAGGGTACTCTAAATATCATTCAAACCTACACCTCGTCCCATGGCAGTCATGAGAGTCCTGACAGATAACTCTGCTATATTATTCTCTTGGACCGGTTACTTTGAACAGTTGTGTAAGGCTGATCCTCCTGTTCGGATATTACACATGTCCAGTGCCAGGGCTGTGGCGGCTGATTTACCAGTCAGCTGTGAACCACCAAATATTAGTGAGATTGCAAAGGTGGTGAAACAATTAAAGCTTGGGAAAGCAACGGGAATCTGAGATATTGGAGCTGAACTCCTCCAGGCAGGTGGAGATGCTGGTGTCCAGGCGATGCAAACAATCTTTGTTTTGATCTTGGACACAGGTATCATCCTTACTGACTAGAAGAAAGCACTTGTTGTCCCTCTCTAGAAAGGAAAGGGTGAGCGCCTGGACTACAACAACAACAACAGGGGAATTACACAGTTCTCTGTGCTGGGAATGGTGCTTATCAGGGTTATTCTTAAAGCCCCTGTCACACTATTACGTATTTGCTTCCCGTAGAAGCCCGTATTTTGAAATTTAAAAATACGGGGGTTACGCAAGCTTTAAGGGAAGTGTACTTAAACACTACGGGGTTCTGTGGGAACGCTTACGGGATGAAAAACGTACGGGGCGAGGTTTTTTTTTAAATATTCAAAAATGTTTGGAGGGTCCTCCCATAGCTGTTTTACTTAAAGTCGACTCAAAGTCTATGGCAGCGTACGCAAGGTCTACAAGCCTTTACGTAGCTGCTACGTATTGTGAATGGACTCGCTTACACAACTCCTAGGCTTGACGCTGGCTTCCCGCCTCCTCCCCGGGGATTTCCCGTACCCTTTTCCGCCTTCTCGTACCAGCCGCCTCCAGCTCTCTGTGAGTCTGTGTGCTGCTTGTTTGATCGGCAGGTATATCCGTCACACTATGAAGCTTTCCTGGGTGCTTATTGGCAGTGTGTCAGTCCAGCTCTCTCTCTCTCTCTCTCTCTGTGTGTGTATGCATGTGCTTGTGTGACTTTCGGTAGGCTGTGTGTGTCCCCTCCCAGCTCTGCAAGCACGCCACTTTTTTACAGGCAGATGAGGTTACAGAGATGTTAAAAGTGGCATAATCAGGAATGTACATGGGAACCATGCGTGAACCATACGTGCCTTACTGGAACCATACGTGAACCATACAGACCTAACGGGAACCATACGGGAACCATATGGGCCTTACAGTAAGCAAACTTGAAGCTTACGTCATCATTTTACGTCGCGGATACTTCCTGTGTGCAGGAAGTGTATGCAAGGTGTATTTAAAGTGGGTGGGAACCATACACCCTAAGCAAATATGGCCTCAAAAATAAACAATTTTTCCCGAAAATGGGCCGTAAATTAAATTTCAAATATGCAATGCATATGGAAAGGAAATACGTGATAGTGTGACAGGGGCTTAACACGATTCAGTCCCAGTTAATTGCCGCTTGGAGACTGGAACAGTCCGGCTTCACGCCCAAGAAGTCAACCATCAACTGTATCTTAGCTCTCCGAGAACTAACTGAACGCAAGTGTGACTATTGGCAGCGCTTCTTTACAGCCTATGTTCATTCATTTTCTATACCCGCTTACTCCAGTTAAGGGTCACGGGGGGTGCTGAAGCCTATCCCAGTGGTCACTGGGCAAGAGGCGGGTTACACCCTGGACAGGCTGCCAGTACAGCCTATGTGGATTTTGGCAAAGCGTTTGATTCGGCTGCTCTGTGGGACATACTGAGAAATCATGGGATCTCCAGTAATTCGCTGGACATCATAGCCAGCCTATAAAAGGGCACTGCGGGTGAAAGTCAAGAATGCACACGCACAACACACAAAACCACCAACCTCTGAGTCATATTATTTTCAGCTGTTTATATTTAGTCATGTGAAACATATTCTTTTACCAATGAAGTGGAAGAACTCTCTGGGATTGGTCCATTTTGTTTGTCTTTTAAAAATTAAATCAATTTAAATACTCAACTGGATGATAATGAACATGGAATAAACTGTGCACTTGTTTGCCCGTTTACAATGAGAGAGGTTTTTGGGTTTTCAAATCAGAAAAATTCAACATCAGCAACATAAAAGCAACACTCTTAGTAGAAATGGACAAATCAGAAATAATTCATATTTATTAATGTTTCATGTAAAGATCCAGATCATGTAAATTTTAATAAGTTGCCCTCCATTTTTCAACATTATTTTGAAATGAATAATATTCCAATCAACTAAAACAACTATTCAATATCCTGTTGCATTGTCACTAATGGAAAGCCAGAAAATGTAATGAAAGGCATCAGAGGGGTGATGGATACCCGCCGTGCCCACATAATGCTGCCCTCTATAATATTTTGAGACATGTTATCATAACATCGCTCACACCAACTGATTACAAAAGAGTTACTGATTGGTACAAGCTGTAAGTCATCTTTCTAGCCCTATTGGTTGTGGAGATATCCTGGAAAATGTGGTTTTTGGAACTGTGTTTTTGACCAACTTCACTTTTGTCCGATCTCCTTCAATTCAATTTCATTAAAATTCTATTTTATTTATTTTATACAGCGCCAAATCACAACACCAGTCATCCCAAGGCGCAGGAGCAAGAGCAGGTCCAACATTAGTGGACCCCGCCCAGTTGGGTGACCACCCACTCTGGCCACCACGACGACAAACAACATAAAAGTTGAAATTAAAATAATAACATAGACAATATAAAATACAATAGATACAATAAACAGTAGAAATAAAATGCAATAAAAAGTTCAAATGTTCATCATCTGGAGACAGTCATCCAAGGAATATTCCAACCATGTTTGGTGAAAACCTGCTCACCCGTTTCTGAATCATTTTGTACACAGTAACACATGAGCGATTGCAATACCCCGCACTCAAGTGCAGTTTTTTTACTTTTATTTAAATATATTTAGCACTGTACAGTTAATTTTTTTGTTTTGCGCCCTGTTCCTAATTTTATGATGTTTGAAAGCGTTATATAAATAAAATGATTATTGTCATTAATATAATTTTTATTTTTATTGTTGTTGTTATGTGTATTTCTGTTGATTACAACCGAGCAGAAGCTGTTATAAGAAACCGATCCTCTGGAAGAAAAATAGGACAAGAATTAAAGATTTGCAGGTCAGAACAAAAAATAGATTAACACCCTGTGGGGCCGGTCAACACGCCGGCGCGCTTGAAACGGTTTTATTAATATTTCAGCAACAGAACGTCGCAGACTCATCATTCGAACGGTTCCAGAAACTACAACTTCTCAGCTCTCGTTTCCATCTCATCGACAGATGATACGTCATTCAGAGCCAATGCGGCAAGCCTGAGAAGACCACATGGGTCCGCGTCATCATCGTGTCTCTGAGCCTAACTGGCTGATGTTTGTGTCCGTCTGAATTCTGAGTGTAGTTTAAGTGTGAATTTGTAGGTTCAGGAACCGTTTGAATGCCGATTCTGCGATGTTCTATTGCTGAAATATTAATAAAAACATGAAGAAAAACTGCTTCAAATGCACCGGCACATTGAGTGACCCCACAGGATTTTAAAAAAAAGAAGAAAAAAAATCATGATACACACAGATTTGCTCTGAATCGGACAACATTAACGCTGTCCATCTTCTCTACTCCTCGATAATTTCATTTCATAACTGCGCCATCCCCCCTGCAATCACCTCTTCTTGACACCACTGACAGTGAGATATTTTTCTGTCACGAGGACTTGGAAAGTTCGCCTCTGAGGTAACTCGCAGCAGAAATGAGCGAATCATCCGTCTGAAACCAAAGTTGTGCAAAAAACAGGCCAAGCTGTCACGACTGAGCACATCAGCCCAAACGCTCTCCTCTTCACTTCACTCTGTTATTCTGCTAACCTTCCTCATCCTTCTTTCTTTTTTTTCTTTTTTTTTGTTTCCTCTGGAGGAGACGGCCTGAGTTTGTGCGTAAATCTGTGCGGTTGTGCTGCACAATTTCTCGTTCCAACAAGGACTTTCAAAGATTTCACAAATGTTTGTGAAACATTTGCGTTCTTAATTATTCTTTGTCGTAAAAAATGTACACACTGCACGCTTACTTTTGTGTTTGTGTCTGTGTGTTTGTCATCAGTCAAGCTCACACATAAACAGTTTGGACACACACGCTTGTGCTTGTGTGTGTGTGTGTGTGTGTGTGTTAACTGGCAGCATGTGGACTGCACGTGTGTTTTATAGCTGCATTCGTGTTGTTTATTGTGATTAGAACTTTGAATGAGTGTGTTTATGTGACTCGGATCACACAGTTTAGATGTTTGGGAGCTGATGAGTGTTAGTGTTTTCGTTAGGTTTTTTTTATTTTATGCTCGTGTAATTGAAATATTCTTGTTCGATCTGGAAAAACACGTTAACAGAGGAGTCGAAAAGATCTATTGGTGCTGCTCTCAACAAACACACACAGCAGAAAACTGATGCAAAGCCAACATTGAAACAAAACGGCAATGAAAACAATTTCTCATGCAGTAAAACAATACAAAGGCATTTGATTACAGTTCAATCCTGTGATGCAGCTGCATTAACAATTAAGAATGCATATGACAACCTTACACTATATAGTGCAGCAGACAACCAAAACAATTGTGCATTTTGTGGTACAAGCATGAAATTTCTACCACAGTTAGTACATACCATAAGGTTTATTTTCAGATATGGAGCCAAGTTGGATTTGACCTCTGAGGACCATGAGGGGTCAATGAAGGATTACACAGGGGTCAAAATATAAAAATCCTCCAATCATATTGAAACATATACCATAATATTATTCACTTGCAATAAATCGGCTACTCCCATTGGTCATCTCATGACACGTGACCATCTATCTTTTCGTTGTATCGGATCGAAAAAGATACGGAAAAAAAGTTATATTGGACGATGACGTCATTCATTTTGGGCCAATATCACAAGTAGGTTACCTGTTAGCACCTTCCACGAGCCACCGTTATCCGCTGTTACCAACGACGTTATAC
>OMMV01195120.1:0-14291 GCA_900302635.1 Chatrabus melanurus
CAGTCTATGACATCAGCAGTTATACAGCTTCATGATGAAGTGGTGCATCGAAAGATTTTCTTCAAAAGAAGACTTGAAAGTTCAGCTACAGTTTGCCAGAAGGCACATGGGAGATGCTAACCAAGATTTGATCTGTTTTGTTGTATGGAAATCCTTCTCTGTTCCACTCCACTATGAAGCTGTGAGTGGTGACGCAACAGACGAAAGTTGCACTATGTGCAATTTCTCCAATCACACCCAGAGAAGCCTATAACTTCATCAGATTTGTCTGGGTGTCTTGGTGGCTTCCCTCACTAGTCTCCTTCTTGCACGTTCACTCAATTTTTGAGAACTGCCTACTTGACAGAGGTTTACCATAGAGTACCATACTGTTTTGTGTTTCTTAATAATTGATGTGATTGAAGTCCAAAACCTATTCAGTAACTTGGAAATGTTCATGTATTCATCCCCAGAAAACTGGCTGTAAAACTGGTGATTTCCTTGTGTTATACAAATGGGTGCCATTACTTATGCAACCCATCATTTTGGCTTAGATATTTTTATTTAATTTATATCAAGCTGTACAGATTTGTTCTCAGTTTGAGTTAAAAGAGGATAATTTTAGAAATTTTAACACAGAGAAGCCTGATTTATTTTTTGTGTTCTTAATGACATAAAGAAATTAAAATATGTAAAAGACCAAGAGGGTGAATACTTTTTGTCAGCACTGTATGTCTTTGGACGATCGGGAAGGAAGCCAGACATTTCACACAGACCTGGCACGATGTGACATGCACACTCCACCGAGCTGGGTTTGAACTTACAAGAGTTAAAATAGCATGTATACGGACTCAAATTAACATTGTGTAATTTAAGAATAACACTCTTAACCTGTGACACCAGTGTGGTCTAAATTTGGCTTAAATTAACACCACAGCCTTAACACTTTACACTGAAATGCCTTGACACTGGAAATTTAGCATTGGCAAATTTGTTGTGTGTGCTTTATATGACCATATGTCATATTTCAGGAACTGTTGGTCATACAATATTACTTTTAGTGTCAAATTATTTTCAAGATTCAAGGTTCTATGTGCTCTAATGGGGACACTGTCTGAAAATGAAAACATTACCACAACAATGGACAAAAACAACTAAATTCACCAATTACTCTGATGGTAGTAACCACCGAGGCCAGAGAGCACATTTGAGGCTTAAATCACTCCGATGTTCCTATTTGCATCCTTTAAACATTTTCCTGAAAATTACCAGAAAAGCCTGTGTTAACCTTTGACCCACCACGAAACACCCCGTTCATTGTATCGTGCTGACCACTGAGCCGAGAAAGCATATTTTGGGTTTAGATTTCACGGAGATCCCAAATTTCAATTTATTTAAATCCAAAGAAAATCCTGTTGTGACCTTTGACCCTGATTAAATGACCTCTTGCTGTGTTTTAGTAACAGGTCAGCTGTGTTCTTTTGAGCACGTAATCTTAACAGAATGTATCATGGCATAATGCATCTTTTTTTGTCTGATTTATAATCTATATAATATATATATATATACATATATATATATATATATACACACTTTACCATCAACAGCACCAATTACGTCCAACTTACCAATGGTGGTGATGACCGTTATGGCAAAGTAAAAAGATCCCGCAAATTTCCACTGTCTGCCGGCACGGTGGGGCTCCGCTTGCAGCACCACTCGTTCGATTTCGCGGTAGTCCTCCTCAGAGAAGCGATACTTCTTCTTCATCTCGCTGCGCTTCTGCTCCAAGATGCGCCTTCGGGAGCTCTCAGTCTCGGACTCCAGCGCGTCAAAGACGGCGGCGCCGACCAGCAGGTAGGAGAACATGCAGAGGATGAGCGACAGCGTCCGCACGTTTTGCTTCTTCATCCTCGGTGTGGACGTGGAATTGGAGAGATTCACAGAGGCGGACTTGGGAGTGCAGCAGCAGCTCACCGGCGCTGCAGCCTGTTGCGTAAAACCGCCGCTGGCACGGAGGAGGTGCGTCGGAGATGGAAGATAAAGGCTGGAAATTTACCGGTATTTTCCTCGGGTTGAGTTCGTCGTTTGCGCAGAAACGAGCATGTTCCGCGATGCTGTGTGCACGGAACGGTCCCAGTGTGTCTCCTCGCATGCGCGAAGCAGTCGCCAGTAAAAAGCTGTGTGAAATGTGAGATGCATTTTACGTTTCAGCGTCTCATCGTCGGCTTCGTGAACAAGTTAAAGGCTCTCCTGATGTAAGGAACCGATCTGAAAGCGGGATTTGGAGAGAAGCGCGATTTCAGCACCGCGGACAGCGGCTTCGGCGCCGTTCACACTCTTGACTGTTTTGTCTTTGCACAATAAAAAGAGCTCAGCTTCTCTGATTTATCTCAAATAAAAATATGACACGCAGGTTATTTTCCCTTCGGTGTTTTAATATTGCAAAGTCGTTCTCAAGCAACAAAGCTTCACATTTTCAAAGTCAAAAGTCAGTTTTAGTCAGGAGCTTTTACCGAATGTTTTCACAGCTGTTTGTTTGCTGTTTGCAGGATTACGCAAAAACTACACAACCGATTTTGTCGAAACTTGGTGGAAGGATGGGGTATGGGTCAAGGAGGAAACCGTTGGCTTTTGGAGCGGATCCGATTAAAGGGGCGGCTCCAGGACACCCCCCCTCTTTAACATTGCTAGATAGGCCGAGCAGGCTTCCTCACTCATATTGGGCGAGTTGAGCTCGAAATCTGCAGCTGTATTTTTTCACATATTCTGTGAACATACAAACACAATATTTATTTCTGATGGAGTGAACGCAGGAAAATGATTACAAATGTTATGGTAGCCAATATAAGTGAGGCAGCCAGCTCCTAATGTTTAAGAAAGTGCAATAAAATAACATTTAAAAAAGTCCTATATTTTCCTTCTCCATCAGATTTCTCTTTATGGAACCTGTGGTTAAAATATGTAATTCAGACTTCTTGTTTGATTTGTTTTTGTTTGTTTGTTTTTCTGTTTTGAATGTTGCTTTGTTGACGACGTTCTAAGTGATTTATATTGGGAAAAAACAGTTCCACACCAAGATCAGGCTGGTATAAAGTGCATTTAAACTGCTCTGAACATGTTTTAAACTGGTTTAACCTAGTTATCTTGATTTTTCTGTTTGTAAATGACTGTAAGGTTTAGAGTCCTTAAAAAAACAATGAAAGTCTTAAATTGCATTTAATCCCATTAAATTCCACCTTGTTCCACAGCAAGAGAAGACTTTTAAATGTGTTTTATATAAAACATTACCTGATTTTGAGCAGCTTTAAACTAACAATAAATGGCATTAATCTACTGACTTTTTTTTAAAAAATGACTGAATATATTATTGACTACTGTTTGGTCCAAACAAGTAATTTCAAGATGAATCCTTGGGATTTAAGAAGACAAGATGATTGATAAATTATTCATAGGCTTTAGAAAAACCTGGGCATGTACCCTCAATAATGCAGTGAGTCAACAGATAAATGAATGAATAAATGAATGAGTGACTGAATGAGCCCATCCCCTCCAGGGTGTTAACACCATAATGCAGTTTTATACACAGTTCCTCCATTTTCAGAGGCCATAAGTACTTGGACAAAGGAATTGTAAGAATTATTGTAAATACAAATCATCACAGCCACTTCACTCTGAGCACACCTGATCCCATCAAATCTCAGAAGTTAAGCAGTGTAGATCCTGATTAGTAATTTGCTGGGAGACTGCGTAGGAACACCAGAGGCGGCATGTTTCTCAATGTAGAAGTGGAGTTACTTTAGGAAGGGAATCTGGCATAACACTTGTGCCAAATACTTTTACAAATCTCGAGCAGATCCCCTGTGGCATCTGGGGGCAGCCAAAAGCCAGAAAAAAAAGATGATACTATCATCGCTTTTACAGCCAGTTTTCTTTTGACAAATCATGGGATGGGTACATGAATGTTTCCAAGTCATTGAATATGTCTTGGACTTCATTTACATCAATCATTAAGAAATACAGAAATTATGTTGCTGTAAGGTAAATCTGTCCTCAAAAACTGAGTGAAGCAAGAAGTAAACGAGTGAGGGGAGCCAGCAAGAAATGATTGGAGAAACTGGGGATAGTGCAAGTTTTGCCTGTTGTATCAGCAGTCACAGCTTCATGGTGGAGTGAATCAGAGAAGGATTTCAATACAAAAAAAAACCAGACCAAATCTAGGCTGAAGAAATTTTGTCTTCTTTTTAAGAAAATCCTTAACACAAAGTATCCACCACCATTCAGCTATTTGAGCTCATTTATTAATTTAATCCATCTACCTTTTAAAAAGCACATGCCTATTCTTTCTTTCCTAAAACTTGACTGTTTGAAATAACTTTGGTCACATGTGCCAAAATGTGTGTATAAAACTGAAGCTGAAGTAAATATTTTCCTCCAACTGGATGAAAGCTTAATTCACCAACTTTCAATTTAAAAGAAATCACCTCAGGACTTGGAGAATCCCTTTCATCTAAGAGTACACGCAAAAGTGATTGTGTTTAAAAGAAAACATGGAAGCCAGGAAACAGTTTTAGCTGAGACAGTCAGTATTTGAGGTCTTGCAAAAAAAAAGCATTTTTCATCCTCTAAAATGTCCAATCAGCCTTTTACAGCTTTGAAAAAGAGACAAAACTTTATTTATGTCTTCACTCTGTTCACTCAGTTTGTGTGTGGGGGCTGATGCTTGCTAAATAAAAAACATTGCCGCACTAGTGGCTTGTGGAGACCAACTGTAGGTGATACAGGTTGCCATGGTTACTTAAACCAGATGCACGGACTAGGGTTTAAAGCTAATATAAGTGTAATGATTCAGACCCTCACTCAATCAGTTATGCTACAAAATAGAAGCAATCACTTTTGTTACTCAGACTGTTTTTTTTTTAAATAACAGTCAGTCAAATAATAAAAGAGACGACATAAAATCGGTGAATGAAAGCAGCTCGTTCTGAGGACAGTAACAGTGTGTTCTTTTGTTCCTCTCCAAATTGAGCAACCTGCTCTCAGGAGACCTGTTTTTGTGTTAAGTGGCTAAATCAGCACACTTATATCTACACAGCTCTTCATAACTGAATTATATCTCAGCTGATAAAAGAGGAACCTGAAACCTTAACAAACAGCCGTCAATCCACGTGGCTTGTTTTTTGCATCCTTTTCAAAGCTTGAGGGCCTGGAACAAAGTGAGGGATCCCATCGATCCGCGTTGAGGACGCACACTGAAAACCAAAGAGACACTTCAACAAGTTTGTCTGCCACCAGGTCGGATATATTTCAGTATTACACAAACACAATAACATCTTATTTACGTTAAATGTTTGAATGAATAGTGGATTGTGCAGGTCCAGTCTAGGAGCATGTGCTGGAGCAGCGTGTCCCCGCATAGATTACACTGCGGAACCGCCCTGGGGTCCTGGATGCCAACCACTCAGGCGAAAAGTAGGTGTCTCATTGCCCTTCTCCAGCCACTGGGGATCGTGCACATAGAAATGCGCCACATGACCAGAATGTCAAAGCTGACGTTCCCTCACAAAGTGATACTTCTCATCTTCGTAACAACAACAAAGTAACCATTTGTTTGACACAAAGACATTCCAGCAGTACTCAAGGATCCTCCAAAGGGAGCTAGTAACAAAGACTTCTACTCGTCACCTTAGGTCACTGGTCAGCAGTGGTGAGGCACAGCAAACCTAAAAGTGAGCTTCGATAACCGCTTTTCCACTAACTGGAAAGTTGACTGTGATAAACCCATAAACCACAAGAACATTTAGCTAAAGCTACTCCTAACGGCTAACTTTTATTATATGAATTCTGCTTTGGCTTGCTTTGTTTTTGCTCTTAAGCCCAGAAAAAACAGACCTAAAGAGCTAAAATTTTAATATGTTGTAATGTAAATATGGAGGCTCCCAAAAAGGATTAACATGCCAAGATCAGATGATGATCAAGATGACCATAAATAATTAAATGAACAAATTAAATCAACCAGTACTTTACATTCAACGTAGAGGTTATTCACAGTACAGAAAGTATTAAACAATTAAGAACTATTAAGAAACAAAAATGCACATTGAAAATAATCTTAGTAATCTAATTAATGCTTTTACATGATGTCCCGCTCCTCCATCTCCTCAAAGTGATGCTTGTTGCCGTCATCCGATGTGTCAATTTCGCTTATTGGTTTACTGTATGAGTCCCAACAGGAACAAACATGTATGATTTTTGGGTTTACAACCATTTTGACCATTAAACTTTGTTCAAAAAAAAAAAAAAAAAAAAAAAAGGAAGATTAATGGTCCACTAATGGTTTTCAAAGTTAGCTGAGGAGCTAATCCGCGAACAAAACGTTAGCTACGCTAATTAGCTGAACTGTGCTCACCAAAGCTGGTCAACGTCCAACTCCCATTATGCAACATATTATTTAGTGCCTCTTTTCCTCTTTGAAAGGAATATTTGAATAAAGGTTTGGTCATATAATTTGTGGAATTGAAGAGCCCATAAAGATGTGCTTCTCCTGTTCTGTCACATTTATTGCTGCGGCTGTAAAAATGGTATAACTGAATGAAACCTACAAAATTTAAATTTAAAAAAATTTCCTTTTGGAGGAAATAGTGAAAAACCATTCTTCCCATTATCCTATTATTGCTTGCCCAAAAGTACAGGTACAGCTAAAAAAAAAATTTGAATATTGTGAAAAAGTTAAATATTTTTTGTTAGTTATTTCAGAAAATGCAGATTTTATATATTCTAGACTCATTACATATAAACTATAAAATGTTAAAAGCATTTTTTTTAATCATTAGCCTACAGCTCCGAGAAATAGAAAAAAATGTATCTCAAAATATTATAATATTTCATAAGATCAATCCAAAAAAGCATTTATAAAGCAGGAATGTCAAACTTCTGAAAATTATGTTCATTTATGTACTCAATACTTGGTTGGGGCTGCTTTATCATGAATTGCTGCATCAATGTGTTGTGGCATGGAGGCGATCAGCCTGTGGCACTGCTGAGGTGTTATGGAAGCTCAGGTTGCTTTGATATCGGCCTTCAGCTCGTCTGTATTGTTGGGTCTGGTATCTCTCATCTTCCTGTTGACAATACCCCATAGATTCTCTAAGGGATTCCAGTCAGGCAAGTTGGCTGGCCAATCAAGTACAGTAACACCATGGTCAGTAAACCAGTTCCTAGTAGTTCTGGCCTGTGGGCAGGAGCCAAGTCCTGCTGGAAAAGGAAATCAGCATCTCCATAAAGCTTGTCAGCAGATGGAAGCCGGAAGTGCTCTAAAATCTCCTGGTAGACGGCTGCATTCACTTTGGACTTGATAAAACACAGTGGACCAACACCAGCAGATGACATGTCCCCAAATCATCACTGACTGTGGAAACTTCACACTGGTCTTCAAGCAGCTTTGATTCTGTGCCTCTCCACTCTTCCTCCAGACTCTGGGACCTTGATTTCCAAATGAAATGCAAACTTTACTTTCATCTGAAAAGATGACTTTGGACCACTGAGCAACGGTCCATTTCTTTTTCTCCTTAGCTGAGGTAAGACGCTTCTGACATTGTCTCTGGTTCAGGAGTAGCTTGACACTGGGAACGTGACACTTGTAGCCCATTTCCTGGACACGTCTGTGCGTGGTGGCTCTTGATGCACTGATTCCAGCCTCAGTCCACTCCTTGTGAAGCTCCCCCAAGTTCTTGAATTGGCTTTGCATGACAATCTTCTCAAAGCTGCGGTCATCCCTGTTGCTTGTGCATCTTTTCCTACCACATGTTTTCCTTCCAGTCAACTTTCCTTGAATATGCTTTGATCCAGTACTCTGAACACCCAGCCCTTTCAGCAATGACCTTCTGTGGCTTATCCTCCTTGTGGAGGGTATCAATGAGTGTCTTCTAGACAACTGTCAAGTCAGCAGTCTTCCCCATGATTGTGGTTGTGTGTAATGAACCAGGCTGAGAGAACCATGGTATTTATACTGCATAAATAGTGAGTTACTCAAATTTGAAATGAAATATTCTAATATTTTGAGATACGTTTTTCTGTTTTGTTTTGTTTTTTGGAGCTGCAGCTGTAATTATCAAAATCAAAATTTAAAAAAATGTTTGAAACATTTTAGTTTATATGTAATGAGTCTAGAATATATAAAACATTTTCTCTTTCTGAAATAACTGACAAAAAAAATTTACTTTTTCATGATATTTTTAAGACGTACTGCAAGATCTAGAAAAGGTTGGAAATAGTTGGGAAGAAAATTGTGCAGATTCAAGTGACTATATGAAGTCAGAAACCTTAATAACACTGAATATAAAGAAATACTTCTTTTTTATCTCCCACTGTAGCAAAGAATAGTGTCTGTATTGAAGCAAATATTCAAAGGCCGCTTAAAGATGCACAGGCATCATGCAGAGAAAAGAGGAGGCAGTGCCTGAAGGTACGCTGTACTAAATAAAGCCCATCTGCCAAAGCCAAAGGGGAAACTGCAAATCTGGCAAGTGGAGGTGTTGAAAAAAATAAATAAATAAAGCTGCAGCAGTAAAGCATAATTCCGGTGTCTTTGGTCAGGAACAGCAAGGGTGCTTTGACAGGAATAACACAAACTGACAGACTGGGAGCATTCAGCTCGAGACAGATCTCCTCCGCAGATAAACCTGAGGTCAGAGCTGTGAGCGAACAAGACCAAGAGGACAAACAAAGATGGATAAATGTGATTTTAATTGCAATGTACCAATCTGATGACTTCCTTTTAGCGCACTTACCAGACAGCATGTTCGATTAAAGGGCTGCTTTTCATAAATAGGTTATTTTTAGAAACAAATGAAGTACTGTTACTTTGTGATAATACTGTGAGCTCATCAAAAGCACATTGTGTTCAGCTTCCTGACTCCAAATGGCAGAGAGGGAAGATGAACGTTTCCGGCAGATCGCCATCACATTTCTGTGAATTGTCCAATAAATATGTAAATTATAAGGAAGCAGCATTACTGAAGGATAGTAAAAGATAAAGAGACCCCAGTGGTGAATCAGTGACAGCAGTTTTGTCACATTATCTTCAGTGTGAGTCGCTGCGATCGCAAGACTCAAAACAGGCCGCCGATGATAGCACACTTTACTGCTGATAACTCAAATTCCATGTGTCATTACCATATTTGTTTGAGACGTTCAATGACATAAATACCACAAAGACTGACAACTTCTCAGAAGACAATGTCATTGTAATCCAGGGGTCACCAACCTTGCTCCTGCAGATCACCTGCCCTGCATGTTGCAAACACAGCTGATTGGTCAAGTGTGGTGTTTCGTACCTCTTATTTGGCTGGGCACACCTGACATACTTCATTAGCAGTGGGTGGAGCTGTGATAGTTGGAAAACGTGCAGGGCAGGTGACCTCCAGGAGCAGGGTTGGTGACCCCTGTTAACAAAGCATAAATACAGATACATCTGCACAGTTTGTGTGATGTGTTTTGGGGTTTTTTTGCACATTTTTACCACTACTAAAGAGTTTTTTGTTTTTTGGGGTTTTTTTAATGCTGTGATTGTGAGCCATTGGTGGGCCTAAAAGTTAGCGTTGATAACCACTAATCCACAAACTGAAACGTTAACTGTGATGACACTAAACCGATAAACAGCTATAACATCTAGCTGAAGGTTGTTTGCTTGTTTTTTGTTTTGTTTTTTGCTCTAAAACCCTGAAAAACAGACCTACAGAGCTGAAATTCATAACATGGAGGTTCCCAAAAAGGTTTTGCATGCCAAGATCAGATGATGATGAAGATGTACATAAATAATTAAATGAACAAATTAAATTAAACTGTAGTTTCCTTTCAACATACAGTTTATTTAGAGTACAGAAAGTATTAAATGAATAAAATCACTAAGAAATAAAAATACACATGGAAAATCATTTTTATAATCTAATTAATGCATTTACTCTGGCTTGGCCTCCTGCTCCTCCATCTACTCGAGGAGATGCTTGTTGCCTTCGCGTGATGTGTCAATTTTGCTTACTGGATTATAAGCTCCAACCGTTACAAACATGTATGAATTTAGGGTTGAAAAAAGTTTTTTTTAAACATTATTCAAAAAAAAATGTTAGCTGATGTAAACTTAGCGGAACTAAATTTAGTGGAAGCTAATTGGTCCGCTAATGGCTTTCAAAGTTAACTGAAAAGCTAATCCACTAATGACAAAGTTGATAGCTGATTAGCTAAACTGTGCTTACCACTGAGATTAGATGACAGTAATGATGCCAAATACTTTAAAGTGTACATCAGGAAATAAGGGCAGAGAACTCATTACACAGGGCAGGCAGTGGTGAGTCATAATGGCCCTATGGTCCACCTGGCCCAATGGAAGTGCGTGGCGTAGTAGTGGTTTTCATGCCTGGTACCCATGTTCTTTAAGTGCCAAACATGCTTGCGCTCATAGGCGCCTTTATCAAAAAATGAGATGTGGTCAGACACACTGCAGGTGGAATGCGACCGTGAAGATGCAGAAATCATTTGCACCATAAACCAGCAAAAACCTGGTCTAAAGTCTGGCGCAGTCGATTTCTTGTATTGAAAGGGTGCAAACATGACGGATCCATGGCACGCCGCTTTTCCAACTCCCCGAGGGTGGCTGTGGCTGGAACTGTGTGGAGCTTCCAAACCATTAAACATGGTTTGAAATGAAAACACAGACTGCTGATAATACATCATGGAGATGCATAACAACCCCATGCATTGGTACAAAAACACGTTAAAAGCACTAATCACACTCTAAGCTTAACAGAAAAAGAAAACCTCCATGTGCATCAGAATGCACAACAGCACATGCAACAGAAGCTAGGTTTCCATTACAGATTTGCACAAAAGTTAAGCGATATTATCTGAATGTTGACAAAACACTATAGTGAAATGACAGCATTTCCACTGAGTGACGGAATGCGACGGCTGGGTTTTGTCGTCTCGCTATAACTGATATTCCACCGAGGCTCTCTCGAAAACTATCATTCCAATAGTCATGGCGACTGAAGGGTAAGTCCTGCTAAATATTACCATTTCGTTGTTTTGTTTTTTTGGAATCCAATATTGCCGTAACATCATCTCTTATAAATTTTAACAAGCTCTCCATCAGACGGAGACGGAGACGCCATGTATTTTAGAATGTCACGTGAAGCTTTCTGTACGTCAGGTGACCTGCAATAGCAGAAAAAGTGTTTCCATTTTAGTTTTTTGAAATATGGCTTTTTCAAATCATCTGAAAAACCACCTCATGCAAGCACAAAAACATTTTTGCGATATTTGAGTTTTTTTGAAATACACGTGTTTCCGTGAAGCGTATTTTCAATTTGTGACTTCAAATTGTGCAATTTGGAGGGTAATGGAAGCCCGCCCAGAACGCACAATGGCAAATTTCCAGGTGTAGAGAGAGTGAACAGTTTTTAATTTATCTTAAAAAGTGATGCAGGTGACGAGCGTCTGCGTGGACCTGCAGACCTTGGACTTCCATTCATTCAGGAATTTGAGTGTGAGGTCTTTCTCAAAGGCCGGTTGAAACAGCTAGTCTTCATACACAATAGTGGATGCTCACGGTGTTATTTCAACTATCATAGCAATCATTATAACTTCCAGCGTTACGTTTCTTCTGTCTGTTTATTCCTTCTCAGTATATCCTGTCAACAATTACAACAGCATTTTTAAGGGTTCATATTACACACACAAAAATTCTAGAGTCACTGAGGTGACGCCTCTTTCTCTGACTGCTGCTTCAAATGGAAAAAAGCCACGCCACCTTTCCCTTTGGAGAGGCACAGTGTGGGCGTGTCTGACAGGCTGCAGAGACCAGCTCAGTGGGTGTGTCTCACAGAGAAAACAAAAATTCAGATATGAATTTTTATGTTTTATACCACAGAATTCTAAAACCAGCTGTTTCAAACCTAAATTTTGGCATAAAGGAGAATTTATGTACCGAAAGAATTGATGGACTTTTGGGATTTTTAACACAGATTTTTCACAATCTGACCACTTTAACAAATATTTCCACCAAGATCAAACTCTCTGAGAGCAAAGCAATAAGAAATCCACCCTATGAAAGAGCAGCCACTAAACAGCAACAGCAGATACTGGATGCCTGCGGAGGCCTGTGGTTTCCACAGTAACTAAAACCAAAAATAGAAACCCACACGACCATTCAACACCAAATCCCCTGTGATAACACACGTTTCTATTTATACCATCTAACCATGCAATATACCTATGAAAAAATGCATCTATCAAATTACAGTCAAAAGGCCGATGCCACTGTTTATGTGAAACATTTTTAGTGAACCTCTGACCAACTGTGTCATACCGGTGATATAAGACATGTCTAATGAGAGCTGAGTTGGACTGAGGTGAACATGTGTGCAGCTGGTGCACATTTAAATGCCTTCATTATAATCGAACAACTTCTATCTTCTGTAAAAACATAAGCTACAAACAATCAAATAGTGCAGCTGTGGATATAATTAGCTGTCCAATGGCTCTTTGGTGTCTCGTTGCATTTCAAATAGTCATTAATTCTTGTTTTGATGGGTATTTCCTCTGCAAAATATTGTTTCAAACATGTGTTGTAACTGTTATCACATCACATTTTCTACATTTGCTAATCATAGGGGAATGTGTAGTAGCTCTAAATGCCAGCTGCTGCATTTCTTCAAAGCAAATCATAAAATAATCATTATAATTAATGATCGGATCAATATTTATAATATTCCCTGGTTTAAAAAGTACACTAAAAATGCTATAAGCATCTTTGAATATCAGTAGGTATATTTGAATAGTTTGTTTTTTTTTTGCTTTTTTTGTTTATTAAAATAGAGTGCAAAAAATCAATACTTTGTGTTTGAGTTTACTATTTTAAAGTGTATTTATTAAGTAAAATTTAACTGAATGGATAAAAAGTATACTTAAAGGCACACAACTTAAGTTGTATTTTAATGTACTTTTTTAAGCTGTCTACTATAAATCAACAGCGTAGTGTTAAGCATGTTTATTTAAAATGTAGTGTACTTGTAGTTCTGGTACCACGTCTTTGGAGGATCCTTGGGTACCGCTGGAATGACTGTGTGAAATGAGCGGTTACTAGGGAGACGAAGATGAGGAGGATCACTTGCATTGTGAGGGAGCGTCAGCTTTGACATTTTGGCCATGTGGCACATTTCTCGATGCATGATCCAGCACACAGGTGCCTGAGTGTTGAGGACCCCAGTGGCTGGAGAAGGCCAAGGGGAGGCCCAAGTTTCACCTGGCTGCAGTAGATAGATGGTTATTTTAGAAATGTGGGAATGGACAGATTGTTTGCCTGGGTGGTTTCCATCCAGGCGATTCCGTGGTGTCGTAGATGCGGCGAAGCGTGGCATCAGTGCATGCTCCCAGACTTGACTTGACTTGTTGTTCTAAATCTTTAATCAATTTAATGCATACAGTTGTGACGTTGTGATGTATTAGGATGCTTTACACAAGAATGTTTAAAATGCACTATTTTTAAAGTGTATATTAAACAAATTAAAGTGTACATTTTGAATTTTAAGTATAATTATAATATGTCCTGTCTGAGGCAATCACAGCCGCACTTTTTAAATTATAATTAATACCTGCACCAGCTGACAGAGAAGGGTGGTTATGTGATTACCTCTGTCTGTCTGTATATATGTATGTACAGTTGCGGTCAGAAGTTTACATACACTCATCATGGGCATGAATGTCACGGTAATTTTGAGATGTTAATGAGTTCTTTGAACTGTTCTTTTGCCAGGGTGGAATGATTGTACAGCATACATCATTAATGACTCTAAAAAACAAGAATTGGGTGCACAAGTTTGAATTTATTTTGGATCTTCTCTAATACACACAAGGTCAAAATATACACACACACACTCCCACTAATATTTGGTTAAATGTCCCTTAGCAAGCTGCACCTCGACCAGCCGCTTTTATGCGTCTGGTCATGGTGCACTTTTAGGCGTAGTCCACAAATTTTCAATAGGGTTGAGGTCGGGGCTTTGGGAAAGCCATTCCAGAAGCCTGCTTTATCCAACCCACAACCAGTTTTGATGTGTGTTTGGGATCATTGACTGTTGGAACACCCAATTGTGGCCAAGTTTCTAATGTCTAGCTGTTGATTTGAGGGCACGTTGAAGAATTTGGAGCAAGATGCTACCACCACCAAGCTTGACAGTTGGTACAGTGTTCTTAGGTTTGAAAGCCTCACCTTTACTCCTCCAAACATACCTCTTGTCATTGTTGCCAAATAGCTC
>OMMV01195121.1:0-11724 GCA_900302635.1 Chatrabus melanurus
CCATCCAGGGCGTTGCGATCCTCCCAAACAAACCGTCTGGCCTTGCCCTCCCCTCACACAAGGCGCTCTCGGTCCAAACTTTTCTCCGTTGTGGTCCCGAAATGGTGGAACAAGCTACCAGTTGCTGCGAGAGTGGAGACATCCCTCTCTGCCTTTAAGAAGCTCGTGAAGACTCTCCTTTTCCGAGAGTACTTCCCTTCATAACTATCTAACCTCCACTCACCCACACTGTCCTGTAACCTGGTTATACTAACACTCTACACCTTGCTTACTCTGTTTTCCTGCATTTCTGTAAACTTGTTTATGTCCTCTTCTGTAAGTCGCTTTGGATAAAAGCGTCTGCCAAGTGCAATGTAATGTAATGTAATGTAGTGATTTTAACATAATGTGAATATGAGTTATGTCTTGCCTCTACATCAGTAATTTGTCACCTCTTGTTTTTGTCTTTGTTGTGTTCCGTGCACATATATTCCATACAACTGGATGGTGAAAAACAGACAAAATTAGCCTCTCTTGGCTGCTTTGTAAAGAAATGCATTTCTTTGCATTGAACACTAGAGCACCTATCGCATATCGCGCGTACAAACGGTATGTGGAAACTAGGCGTAAGAGCCATTCTTTCTTTCTTCCTGACATTACCTGCTGACTGTCAACCATGGGCCATGCCATGCTTTCCAAATCACCTGATCATGGACATGTGCCTAATTCACTGTTTAACCTCAGTATACAGAGGATTTGCATATAACAATGCCATATTGGTTAACACACAACTGCATAGTGGGTCATTGATGTTGCTGGAATTTTAGTCACGAAATCCATTTTTTTTCTACCTCTCAGGATCATTTGGAAAGCCACAGAATGATATGTCCTTGCTGAGGGATTTTAGGTAAGCAGAAATGTGACATCAGACGGCAAAACTTGCACCAATGTTAGTGTCTCATTGAAAGTGCCATCCATGACACAAGCTAGTGCGAGACTTAAATGTTTATGTAGGATTCACCGGTGAAGTACCATGTTACCAAGTTAGGTCACAGACACACAAATGAATGAGAAGACATTTTCTGCTGCGATTCAATTCAGTGAACAAAGTGCTTCGACTCAACTGATGCAGCCTATTCTCACAAAAAATTTGTAGTAACATGTATGAAAGAATGGTGCACAAAAATTAGTACATAGTTGTACATATTTTTTGTGTGGATTTTGTACATATCCCACATATTTTCCAGCGGGAGGCAGTGATGATGTCACTGACACCAAGATGGCAGATTATTTGAGCGAAAATAAGTGGTAAATTGTCTTTTCCTTATTGTTATGGTTCATAGAACCCTAACCCTAACCTTAACCAAAATGCAACACACGTTTCTAAATGTTTTAAGCGAAACGCGCATCGCACACGCGATGTGCACAAAATGTAGCATTTACTTTTTTGTATCACGTCATAAGAAACGCGCCTTGAGAATATGTTGATGAATTTCAGATCTTTGGTGTTTTATTTCATCTGCATCTGCTGTGGTGTGTTAACTTACATACTGGAACGTTGCCTTTGGGTCAGTTCTAGTACAGCCCCAGGCAAAAATTATGGATTCATCATTCGTACACGATGTTCACTCAGCTTTTTTACTTTGTAGCAAATAAATAAATCACAGGTATGACACAAAACAATTTTTGTTCAGTAACTGAACATTTTGGCTATATGAGACATGCCTCTAACAAATTTAACCCTAATCAGTACCCAGTGGCATTTCTGGTTATTATGGTGCCCCAGGCAAGATCTAACCAGTCACCCCCTGAGCTTTGTGTCAACTTTTCATAAGTACTGAACTGTCAGAGCAGTTTTCATTCAGGATATTTGCATCAGAGCAACTGTAGTGAGTAGGGGTAGGTATTGAATTTTTGTATTGGAAAGTCATGTTCGAAAAACAGAAAAAGTTCTCAAAGTTCTTTTAAAATGAAATGTGGTTTATTAGCCAGATACTGAATAGTCTTTTTTTTCAAAATAGTTGCAAAATAACCCAATCTAGTTATATTACAGATATCTGTAAGGATGGTCTAAATTAAAAAAAAAAAGTTAACTGTATTAAAAAACAAGAAGTTCTGGTGGGGTCTGCATGGACTCCAGGTGTACAGATTAGTAAGTTTCACGATGTGTACTGATGAGGTTTAATTAGTTTAGTTAGTGACATAAAATTTCCAGATCAATAGGGAAAAAATATGGAATCACTCAATGGAATCACCTTTACTGGCTCATGTCTAAAAAATGTAAATACATTTCAATGAAAAGACAGTGCTTGCAGACTTTAATGAGCTGTGGGATTTGGCTAATTGAAAGGATATAGAGCCCCTAAAAAGAGTTGTCAGTTGAAATAATGGAAAGGATCATAAGACTCACGCAGCACGGTGGTAAATGGACTGCATTTATATAGCACTTTCCCATCTGGAACAAATGCTCAAAGCACTTTACAATGATGCCTCACATTCACACACACACACACACACACACACACACACACACACACACACACACACACACACACACACCGATGTCAGCGTGCTGCATGCAAGGCACTCAACTGCACACTGATGAATCGAGGATCCTCTGGTCTCAAACCTACTGTTTTAACCTCCAGACCATTCAGGTGGCTTAGTGGTTAGCACTGTTGCCTCACAGCGAGAAGGACCCAGGTTCACTACCCACCTGGTCCTTTCTGTGTGGAGTTTACATGTTCTCCCCATGTTTGTGTGGGTTCCCTCTGGGTGCTCCGGCTTCCTCCCCACTTCCGAAGACATGCAGGTTAGGTGAATTGGTGACTCTAAATTGACCGTAGGTGTGAGTGAGAGTGTGAATGTGTTTATAAGTGTCGGCCCTGTGATAGACTGGATGCCTGTCCAGGGTGTACCCCGCCTCTCGCCCAATGACCACTGGGATAGGCTCCAGCCCCTGCGATCCTTAACTGGAATAAGCGGGTTTAGAAAATGGATGGATGGATTGTAAAACTTCCTCATGATGGAAATCTAATATGCAGTGTGGAAAGACAAGTTGGCTGTTCACAGTCAGTTGTGTTAAGAATTTGTTGCAAGTATAAACAACATGGGAAGACTATAAAAGGAAAACATCCGGGTAGACCAAGGAAGACGTCAAAGCCACAGTAAAGAAACCTCAAAGCAATATGCCTTGAAAATAGAAAATGCACAACAAAAACAAATGGGTGGATGCAGGAGTCAGTGTTTATGAGAGAACTGAAAGAAACTGTCTGAATGAAATGGGATTTCCATATAGTAAGGCCAAACAAAATTTGGTACTAACATCTAAACATTAGAAAGCAAGGTTAGAGTCGGCTAAAGAGAAGCAATCAGGGAGTGTGGATAATTGGGCAAAAGTGATCCAATTCAATCATGAATCTGCATTAGGCAGAGAGATGATGCTGAAACATTTGTCTGATCCCATTTTAATGGAACATATAAAGATGACTGCCTCAATTAAATAAGGAAATTTCCCCACTCACTTCTGATATGGTTTGAATGTCAGGAGATGGCAATCATCACCTCAACAGTCAATGTGCAGGTGTGCAGTGATATTTTGGACACATTTCTCATTTCATAGATTAAAAAAAATAGGTTTGCTGCTGATGAAGCCCTGTGTCAGATTGATAATACATTTTGCCAGAGAGGAAAGAGTGCAAAAGCTTTTCAGCAGGAAAGCCATATCAACTCAGTGGCTTGGCCAGCAAACAGTCCAGATCTCAATCCAACTGAAAAAGTGTGATGGAAAACAAAACAAAACAAAACAAAAAAATTTAAACGTGATCCATGATAAGGCTCCATCCTGTAAAACTGATCTATTAACTGCAATTTGAGAAAGTTGGAACCAGCTTGATGGTGAATATTGTTTTTCATGAGTAAAGTCCATGCCTCAAAGAATTCAGACTGTCATAAATAGGAGGAGCAACAACTAAATGTGATTTTTTTGATGATTCTATAATGTTTTTATTCAACATTTAGTGATTCCAAAAGTAAAAGTGATGATTTATATTAAAACCAATACTTATATTTAGTTTGTCCAATTACTTATGGGCTCTGAAGAACCATGTTGTTTTTTCATTGACAACAAACATTTTTATGACAGTTTTAAGATGTAAAGTAGCCATGTGAAAGTTTTTACTGACAAATATCTGCTGCATTACATTTTCAACAACAAGGTTCAGTTCTTTTTTGACTCCGCCCACGAAATGTTCTCACTGTGTTCCTTGTAAAGAAATAAAATACAATAAAATTATTGGTTCTTTTTCCATGAGATCAAACAAACCACCCATACAGTGGAGGCAGAGCTGCAGAAATGTGTGCACGCTGGAATTAAAGAGCCCAAACCAGATGGAGGGGACCACAAAGCAGCACTTAACCACCATGTGAATGTCTGGAGTGAGACACTAAAGCCACGAACATTAACCATAACGCACAATGTCAAAAAAAAAAAAAATCAATCTACATACTATAAGCGAGATTTACAGTTTGCACCAGTGCAAAAGTTCTTTTGATAAAAAAACAACAAAACTAATGGCAAGTTAGTACTCAAAACACATGGACATGATGAATATGAACCATACAACATCATTTAGCTAGGTTTTTGGTAGTCATTTTGCTGGTAATTAGAAGCAGTGCATAAAGCCCTGCAGGTGGGATGTCCCAGGGTGGAAAAAACAATCCTTTTTTATTCCTTAGTCAATATGTAATAACTTTCATTTGAGCTAAACATCAAGTGCCTATCATAAGTAGTTCCTGAGATATTAAAACAATGTTTCCAAAGCAACCATTGTTTACCCTAGCAACCATGTCAACATAGCATAAAAGCCCTTCTAAAGACCTTTCGTAAACGCCAAACATCAAATCTGTATCTAACGTAGAAGTTGAGATATTCAAGAAAGAATTTTCCCCTACAACCATGGTTACCATAGCAACAAAATTAATAAATCCTGAAAGACCTTCCAAAGAACTTTCAGATGAGCAAACATCAACTCTCTATTGTAAGTAGTTCCTGAGGTATTCAAGAAATATTGTTTCCTTGGCAACCATTTACCTTAGCAACCATGTCAACTTGGCATAAAAGCCCATCCAAAGACCTTTCATCAGAGCCAAATGTCAAGTCTCTATCGTAAGTAGAAACTGAGATATTCAAGAAAGATTTTTTTCCTACCAACCATGGTTACCATAGCAACTAAATTGACATTTAATGAAAGCCCTTCCAAAGACCTTTCATATGAGGCAAACATCAAGTGTATATCATCAATAGTTCGTGAGATATTTAAGAAAGAATTTTTCCCAAGCAACCACGGTTACCATAGTAACCAAATTGACATGTCATGAAAGGAAAGGAACTATCTTCAGTGTTTGCTGAGATATGACCCAAGTACAGAAAGGTCACTTGGCGGGACCTCATTACAGACAGACAGACAGACACGGAGTCGGGCCCCCGGTGGAGTACCACTAGGTGGTCTGTCCATTACATGGGACATCCCACAATTACACAAATATTTATCTCTGAAAAAAAATCATGTATTAACCCATGTGTGCCAGATATGTTTGCAGTAGTTGCTGCTAGCAGGATGCACTGTTGAAAAAGGGAGAGAATATTCTCCACCCGTGTTCATTTATTTGTAATTTCAATGCGTAAAAGTTGATCTGCCTTTAGGGCGGCACGGTGGATTAGTGGTTAGAATTGGTGCCTCACAGTGAGAAGGTCCCAGGTTCACTTCCCACCTGGTCCTTTCTGTGTAGAGTTTGTATGTTCTCCCCATGTTTGCGTGGGTTTCTTCCAGGTGCTCTGGCTTCTGGTTAGGTGAATTGGTGACTCTAAATTGACTGTAGGTGTGAACGTGTTTGGCTGTCTATATGTGGTCCTGCAATGGACTGGCATATCCATGGTGTACCTCGCCTGTTGCCCAATGACTGCTGGGATAGGCTCCAGAATAATTAGAATAAACGGGTTCAGAAAATGAATGATCTGCCTTTTTGTTTGCTTCCAACCTAGTAACAGATATTGAATGCTTTTACAGGGGTTAAGTGTGAAACACGGATGGATGAGGTCCAGAACATTTCAAATTGTCATGGACTAACTTCATAGAAAGTGACACTGAATTTTAAAAAAAGTATCTTGTTTTTACAGTGCTTCAAGCAATTTTACTGTGACCTGCAGTTCAAACAAGCCACCCCCCGGCCCTGGTGCCTTTTGACCCAAACGTCTTGGCTCTGTGCCATAGGACATGGGGTGGTTCAAGACAGTGCAACTCTCTGTCACAGTGCAACATCCTGCCGACTACATATTTAACATGATAATTTATTTGTTGTTGTTATTATTATTATTATTTAATTGTTTATTTATAGAGCACTTTAAATGAAAAAAATCAACAAAGTGCTGAAAATAACTCCGATCAACAGGAAACAAAGAGCCCACATCCCCAGGTAAAATCAAATTTAAAACCACAAAAACAATGTACAATGTATATAATGTACAGTCAGCAAGTAAGAAAACCCAGATGTTTCATTGAACAGCTTGCTGGTTTTAGCCACATAAAAGTTATCATTTTTAAAAGATTTAAAAATTTTATAAAACAATGTTTAAGTCACAAAGATAATAATTTACTGAATAGTGTTGCATTGATTGTATGTAGAAATGTCCAAACAGTTACAGGTTCTAACTTACGAAAAATATTTATTGAAACGGGTTCAGATCCATTCCAGAAAAGGTATGGGTTATGATGAATGGTATAAAATTGATATGATTAGAGAGATTACAGATATGAAATTTGGATTGTGCAATATGGTGATGAATAGTGATGATCTTAAAGTTTTGTTGAATGTTTTATGCTGTGAATGAGTCTTTGTTTTTCCCTTTTGCTTTTCTACCTTTGTTGAATTTATATATATAAATGTGTATATATATATGTACACACATTTTATATTATGAATCTGTATTACAGTGTACTTCATGTACAATTGCTATAATAAATAAATAAATAATTAAATTAAGATAAAACCATAAAACTAATTGTAGGCAATAGAAAATAAGTAAGTTTCAAGACCAGTCTTAAAAGAGTCAATGGCCCTTTCTAATACCAACAGGCAGGCCATTCCACAAGGTAGGAGCATGGCAGGCTCTCTGCTCTGCACCACAGAAGATGCACAGTGCACAGAGCAGGGAGGCGCTGGCATGACCATGATCACATGATTTCAGGGACTACATCCATAATATGTGTAAACAGAGCGAGTCAAGATATGTCACAAAAATTTAAGTATGATTGTCCAATTTCTGTTGCTGCCAGGTCAACTGTCTTTGGCATGTGTACCCAGTTCCATGTGTGAAAGAAACTCAACACACCGAATGTGCGCTCAATCACATTTCGGGTGTGAACATGGGCCTGTGTCATAGCTCACATTTCTGGTGTTCTGGTTTCTCTCCTCTGTGTTCCCTGTTTTACTGTGTTTTTCTTTGTTTCATCTTAGTGTTGTATTCGTTTCCTTGTGTGCTTTTATTCTGACATCTCCTCCGTGTTTATTCCTTGTGGCTTTACGTCCTGTTCACTGGTTTCCGGTTTCACATGTTTCTCCACTTCCACACTAATTTCTTAGGCTTTTTCACCACCTCTCCACCAGACTGTCTGGCTTCATGCTTGCTCTCTCCCATTTTTCGTTCATGTTTGCCTCTGTGCTACCGACTCATGCTGCTCTCCTGTGTTTTCTGAGTTTAGCCTGCTGATTCCGGATTTGTCCACCTGGTATGACTGATCATTGTGTACTGACCCTCTGCCTGTTTTTGTGGATAACTCTTCTGCTGCTCCCTTCAAGGACAAGGTTACTTTTTGGACTGTTTTTCCATGTACCTGACCTCTGCCTGTTAAATTGACTGATCTCCTGGCCTGTCTCTTCCTGGACAACATTGTGGTACAAACTGTTCCTATTGTGCGTACTGTCAAAGCCAGCTGCGTTTTTGTATAATAAACCAGCTTTTTTTTTTTTACCAATCTCTGTTGTTGTTCTCTCCATTGGGGCCCTCTGTCAAGCCACTACAAGCCTGATTATAGTGCTCCTCTGACGGTTCAAGAACAAAACTGAGCCTGTTTTGTTTATAGATTAGTGTCGGGTTGCAAAAAAAGCACATGATGAGAGTGCAGGTAATTTGCACTGCTCTTGGTAGATTGCACTGGTTGAACTGGCTGCTTCTGTGTTTATAAGCTGGTGGATTGTTAGTTGATTGTCTGCAAAACTGGTCACTCCTATCTGCACTTTTTAAAAAATATTGTGACCTCACACTTATTAGCCCGATTTAGTATATCGGGCTCGAAATGCCGTATCTTACACACAGTGCAAAGCAGCAAACAGCACACTGCAAGTGTCATTGGTAGATTCTAAGGATACAGCTGTAATTTTCAAGCTAAACACCCACATTGTGTAAGAGGAAGAAAACATGCCCTCATCTGAGCACCCATGGGCGTGCTTTTCTTAAAATAAGGAGTGGTCAGGTGCAGTGCTGATAAATTGCTATTTTGAGGCACCCGAAAGCAATAGACGCTATAGGCAAAAATCGACCCAGACTGCATTGTGTAGTCAACATCCGGAGTTTTTGGCAGACAGTCGAACCTCCGGTCTCTTTCATTCAGTAAACTGTTTCACTTTGCAGCACCTGGCAACTATGTTTTATTTCTACATGTGTCTTCAACAAAGCCGTGCAAGTTTATCCAATTTTGTAAGAGTGTGACCATGAAGGCTTGGAGAGGAAGTGACAGCGGGTGACAACAGCGAACAGCTCTGATCACAATCTGGATGGGACAGCTGTGGTCTGGACACGAGACTTTGAGACAGTTACCACTGCTTTGTGTTAGTGATGTCTATGCTCACCTGATTATTGACTGTGATTTGACAAATGAAAGAATCAAGGAACATAAATACATCGAACTCATAGGACTTGGAAGTATCGAACCCTAACAAGCAAACAAAGCTGTGTGAAGCCCGAAGCAGTGTCGGACAGCAGGATGATATTCTACGTGGTTTCTGTGTGCCACTTCAGGAGAAGTAAAATCAGCGGGATGCGGCTGTGTTGCAGGGTATGTATTTAGTATTTATTACTTAGTTTGTCCAATCTGGTTTGCACTTATTAGATGTATTTTTAAGGCTCGCTATCTGAACACAGTGCGGGTTACAACACAACCAGACAAAAGTATGGTTGTCTGAAAATCTCTGCAAAAAAAAGCCAAAAACAATAGTGCTCCCCCTATGTTGGTTCATAAGTGACTATGTGTGATAGGGTCTGTTGTGCCACAGACCAACACAAACCTGGTCTCAAGTTGAGTGCAGAGTTTTTCTGCTATTTGTATGGTGCAATATTCAAATCCACTGTACACAGATGGGTTCATGACACATGTACACTCTGCTTGTACACATGAGGATGCACATCAGCATCAGTAGGAGCAAGACTGAGCACATGTGTGTGAATGAGGGGGGGGAGCACGGTGGAATAGTGAGGTTGCTGTGAGGTAGATGAGTTTAAATACTTGGGGCCAACTATCCAAAGTAATGGGTGAAGAAAGGTGGCAGGAGTGATTTGTGACAGAAGGATATCTGCAAGACTGAAAGGGAAAGTTTACAAGACGGTAGTGAGACCAGCTGTGGTGTATGGCTTAGAGGTGGTGGCGCTAACAAAAAGACAGGAGGCGGAGCTGGAAGTGGCAGAGCTGAAGATGCTGCGATTTTCTGTGGGAGTGACGAGGATGGACAGGATTAGGAATGAAAATATCAGAGGGACAGCACAGGTGGGACGGTTTGGAGACAAAGTCAGAGAAGTAAGATTGAGATGGTTTGGGCATGCAGAGGAGGGACCCAAGGTATATAGGGAGAAGGACGCTGAGGATGGAGCCACCAGACAGGAGGAGAAGAGGGAGGCCAAAGAGGAGGTTTATGGATGTGGTGAGGGAGGACATGCACGTAGTTGTTGTGACAGAGGAAGATGCAGAGGACAGGATGAGATGGAGACGGATGATCTGCTGTGGCGACCCCTAACGAAAGCAGCCGAAAGAAGAAGAAGAAGATAAGATTCCTTAATGTTTTTGCTCTTTTGCCATCCAGGACCCATGGTTGCTCTGTAGTGTGGTGGATGCACTGACGTACGGCACCAACACATGATACCAGACCTGATCTGTTATTTGCTCTCATCACTGACCTGGGTTGACCTGTGATGTGACAGCTCCTAACAGGTGGAGGATGATGAGCAGGAGGTTCCACGGGTGCTTCATCCCAAACACGTGCACAGAGACGACGTCCAACCTGAAAAAAAGAAACAAAAAGTTAGAAACAGACATTTTCACAATTATCGCATGAAGGTTTAATCATGCTCCACCACAAAGAATAAAACTGTGAAAAACAGCCAACTATTTAATCTTATATTGCTCAATCAGACATTTTATGTTGTATTTGCTCTTCTGTATTCATGGGAACCAAACATTTGTTTGGATATATGAGGGGAAACAGAGTTTAATAGGATTCACGTTTTTATTTCACACAATAAAACATGCTATAATTGCCACTGAACAGTGGAATTTCCATTTATTTCCTGCTTTATCACTCTGTGAGACCAAGCCTAATAAACCCTAATCACAGGAATGGCTCAACATATAAAAAATAATTTTTTTTTTTACATAAACGCCACAATTGTAATAATAAATGAATGATTGACGTGACAAACAATGGAGAGGATACAGTGAGAGTCAGTCAGACATGACATCAGTTGGACAGACAAAGCACCAACAACATACCTCCAAATGACCTCTTCAATTGTAAAAGTTAATAAAGTGATGCAACTTTCACAACTTTTATTTCTAGCTTTTTGGAGTTATTGTAACTTTTTGCCTAACCAGGAAGTTTTGCCATCAAGTTAATCAAACCTCATGAATTTGGTCCTATATTTCTCCAGTTTAAGTTAACCCAACTGCTTTTGGTTGCTGCTTCATTCAGTTACAATATTTGTATCGAGGATTAAATTTTTCTGCAATTCAAAATGTTAAAATGGCCATAGTGTGCAAAATGAGTTTTGAATTCATCTTTTACCCTTAAATATGGGGATGCGACATGTGGAACCCCCTACCAGACTTCCAGACTTCTTTGAAGTCCAGTTGGATTTCAGATGGTTTGTTGGAGAGGGGCGGAGACAGCAGCAGCTCCTTTGCATTTAAAGCAGCAACCACAGAATCATCATGTGAAGAGCTCTTTTCCAAAATGCTATAAATCCATTTGAACTGTTTTGAGAAAAATGACATTTTCTACCCAGACCCACTGATCATACCAACATTCATTTTATCCTGTGAAACCTGTTTATTGGCACAGTCTGAACATGTTCCACAATAACTGGCAAATCAAACAACAATGTTAGTGATTTTAAACCCAGTTTATTATATTTGTTGCCAAAATTCTATAAATCCAGGCATTCATTTCCTTCTTTCGGTCTTTTTAAAACAAAAGAACATGCAGTGGAAATCCTGTAGTGGATGTGAAGTACCACCTTTAAAAGGATAATAAAAAAACAGTGCATCATCCACTACAGTGTATTTTCATAAGTTTTTTTTTATCACCTCAATTAAGGCGGTGTTTCTGTGTGATGTAGCAACTGTCACATTGCATATCAGGGGTTTTTTGTGTGTGATTTTTGAATACAGCTGTAATCTTGGGCCATTGAGAAAGTGTGTG
>OMMV01195123.1:0-10272 GCA_900302635.1 Chatrabus melanurus
AGAGGCTGACTTCCAAACTTAGTATGAGAGAGATGGTAATATTTGCTCTGGTGATTAATGTTTTTGCTTTTACTTAAATAAGAGCTGTTTTACTGAAACATTGTGTTCATTAATGCAATTACTAAGCAACAATTAATGCCAGTAGTACTAAGACACACATTTTTGAAGAATATCGTCTAATTATTGTTACTGTCAAAATCCCAAAAAATATGGAGATATTATTTTTTGCCCATATCGACCACCCCTAAGTAGATGTTCTGCTCCAGGAGGTAAACGCCAATCAACACATATTATTTAGTAGCATTAATAGTGGCTTTAAAGCCACCAACACAATGGAGACATGGAAAGACATCACAATCTAATCAACATGGTTGCTGATTGTACCATGAAAATAATTTTTACATTTAAAAAAAATTTTTTAACAGGCCAACAATACATTACATTAAAATACTATCATTTTATTGACTGTAGAATGAACAAACCTGCCATAACCAATTATTTTGAACAAACTATCACCACTCAAATGTGCGTACGAATGGTCTCGAGTGTGCGTAGATTTTGTTCGTATAGCTATGAACAAATTCCAGATAGGAAAACATTGGTGAATGTCAGAATCTTCGTAAAAAGTGCGTACGTGGAGTTTGAGAACAAATTTGTTTGTAAGAACGGTTCGTGAATGAGGCCCATTGTTCTGTGTTTTCAGCAAAATAAAAAAACACTGCAGTTCTGCACAAAGTTCAGCCATTCTTGAAGTGGCAATATAACCGTCTATTTTTTTCATTTCTATCAGTTCTAGTAAAGGATTATAGTCAATAGATTAAATAAAATAAAAAAAAAGTGGTCTTAATGGCCACCAGGACTGTGAAGGGCTACTTTGCATGTGCCTGCCTAAACAAGCCCTGACATCTCCCACTGTGACAACATTCCTATTTAAACTATTTGAAATAATAGCTGCAAATTATTACGTTAACACCATTGTCGAGCAAAATTCAAGATTTCAAAGCTGAATATGCTGTAGTTTCTATGGAGTTACTGATGGAAATTTTGCACCGAGTCACTCCATTATGTCTGTGCTTGCCCTGTTCATCACAGGAAATAATATGTGGATGATGAATTTTCTGTTCCTTACAAAGTGGTGTGACATTATAGCAATAAAATCTGTGTCTAAACCAACATCCATCATCCCTTCTTTGCAAGCCTCTGGACTACAAAGTGGAGCCTGTGAAGAATTTGACAATCAGCGTAGAGAATGAAGCTCAGTATTACTCCTGCGAAGTGCGGAACCGCCACACCAATGGAATGTGGGATGTAGCCACTAGCATGGACAAAAGTGGAGCAACGTCTACACTTCACAAATCCACCCACGCTGTCATGGTGGCTGTCGAAGATATCAACGAGCCGCCAGTCTTCATTCCCAAGGTCAAAGAGGTTAGGATTGCAGAGAGTGTTGCCGTGGGAACTGATCTGGCAACATTTACAGCTATAGATCCAGATGACACCAGAACAGATAAAATCATGTAAGTTCAAATCTGAGTATTCAGCTCACAACACAAGATTTTCTTCAGGTAATGTTGAACATTTCAAACACAGCTTATATCTGTGTTCCAGATACGTGAAAGGTGTGGATCTTGCTGGTTGGGTCACTGTCAACTCCAAAACAGGAACAATAACCACAGCAACAACCTTAGACCGAGAGTCAACCTTTGTGAGGAATGATACCTACACTGTGCTAATATATGCTGTTGAAACCGGTATGGCATCAATGGCTGCTTAGATCAACTGTAAATGCTTTTTCACCACATTATGACAAATTATTCATCTAATACTTTTTTTCAGGTAAAACTCCACTAACTGGCACCGGAACGCTCCACATCATTCTTGATGACGAGAATGACAATGCACCATCTCTGGCTGCAAGCACCATAGACGTGTGCCAATCTGATGGGCCCTCTTTGGCCAACGTCACAGCGGTGGACCTGGACGGAGAGTGGGGTGGGGGACCTTTTGTATTCAAGCTGCTTGGAGATGTTAAAGGAAAGTGGCGGCTTGAGCCTGAGCAAGGTGAGCGCTAATTTTGACAAATTGCCCCATGTAAAAACAGAAATAAAATCAGTTCATCCATAACACAGATATAGCCGTGGACATAAGTTTACATACACCTTGGCTAAAAACTTTCAAACTCAGTTTTCCCCTAATGCACATGTTCCATTTTCTCAATCAGATAGAATGTCTGCTTTATTTCCATATAAAGTTATTTAAAAACAATAGTTATGAGAGTTTCAGTTTTCTTTGCTATGCCACATTTTCAGTGAGTTTCCACATAAAACTTTTTAAACAGCACAGAAGACTCCAGAATATTCCAGGAGTTGACGGAATTACTTATAGAAGTTTCTGAATATAATTTTCTGGTTAACTGGGGAAACCTGGGCTTACCTGTAGAACCAGTGCTTTCTTGCATTTATTGCAGGAAAAATAGAAGAAAGAATTCAGCCAAAGCTTCTGGAGCAAAGTTCAGTTCCTCCTTAGGAGCCATTTCGAGAAGATTTACAGAATCACAAGCAACTGTACAATTTATTATAGAAAAAACTGTAAGACACTTGGGACCATACAGACTTTACATCATTGAGCATTGAGGAATTAACATCCATTAATTAAACTTTTGTTCTAAAGGTACACCAGAACATCAGGATCACAACTAAGGAACTGATGGAGTTAGAGGCGTCAGATAGAAATGTGACATTGTCCACTTTTAAGAAAGCGCTCCATCACCATGACCTACAAGACTGATGACCAAGGAGGAAGTCATTAATCCAAAATTAACATAACAAAGCTAAACAAAATATTACAGCTGATCATAAGGATAAAGGCCAAGCCCTTTTTTTTTTTTAGCTCATAATGATGCAGCGCTCTCTTCAAGGTGGATGATCCCATATTTCTATCCCATGCCTATATCATATATTTTGTTTTTTTTAATAATATGAAGTCAGCTATTGTTGTACTCTAACATGCATCAAAATTTCCATGATTTAAAAAACTGATCCTGAACCTGGAGGCTGGAATCGCTGATTGTTCTTGTTCTGCATACGTAGGGTACTCAGTGAACTTGGTAAAAGAGAACACCGTTGTTAGCGGACGCTATGAGCTACTGCTGGAAGTGGCTGATCAACAGGGCCTGTCTGCTGTTCATAATCTGTTTGTCACCGTGTGCCAGTGCTTATACGCAACGAGCCCCAACTGCGGCCAAAGCAGAGCTTCTTTTTCAGTGGGAGGAGGAGCAGCCTGCGTCATTGTTTTGGCCACGGTGCTGCTTGTAGGTAGGCACCATGACCATAATTTATCATTTATTAACAACAATATTACAATGACAGCTATAAAGTGCACTGTAAAAAAGGACATGGTCAATAAGTCATAGTAGCCTATTTCTTTAATTTACTTCCACTTAACATAATGAATTATGAAATTTCAACTGAATTTCATGAGTTATCATCAATACAAATTCAGGTTTGTGAGTCGGATCAGTGAAATGATCATTTCAATGTGTGAATTTAATTTAACAGTGTGAGTTAGAATCGGAGTAACCAGATTATTTTGAAGTTGAGTTTACTCATTTTTTGAAGGCAGCAATTGATCTTAAGTTTTTAAGTAGAACCACTTTGATCATTTTTGCAGTATGGAAGAAATATACATCTAATGTGCACATAAATCTTTTGATTTCTAAATTAAAGCATGATGCTTTAATTTGGAAATCAAAAGATTTATGATCGCTCAGATCATACTTGATAAACTCATTTCTGTTAGAGTATAGTTTAACTGACAATAACAGTATAACTATTGATTTGTGTTGTGTTTTTCTTACAGGCATTCTATGTTTGGCTCTTACCATATCGTGTAAGGACACATGTGCACCCAATATGTTCTCAGATGAGTATTTTACCGGACAGCTGATGAAATACAACATTGAAGAACAAGGAACTGACTGCCCAGTAAATATGCTTCCAAACATTTACAAGGTAGTTGTTTTTTATTTAGAACTTTAAAGTCTATAAGTGCTAGTTCCCATTGAAAATGATTTTAAAAATATATAAAAAATATTAGTAAGCAAAATTAATCAGTAAAATCAATAAAACATAACTGCTAAATAACTTCCTATAAAATGCTGTATATTGTAATGTTTAAATTGAAATTTGTCACAGGTGGATGTAAACTCTTCAAACAGTCAAAACGGACAACACATCCAAATTGTTAAGGGTTCAACGACAAAGACGATGCCAGTAAGTTTTGAATTTGAGTTATTTCCTTCTTTACTAAATTTTGGTCATGGCTTTTTTTTAATCCTTTGCATTATTAAAACAGACAGCAGGTTTGATAGCATCAGTATCTCGTACAAAACGCTTACAGCACCAGAGGAAAGATGAGGAAAAATTTCAAAGAGAGATCGCTGTACGCCAGGTAATGAATTCTTATTATTAATTATAAACTTTATAGAAATATTGGGAGACATGTTTTTTTGCATGCCAATCCAGGAGTGTAACTACCGTGTAACTACTACAATGATCTTTTTAGTGGTCAAAAACTAATTCACACCTTGACAAAAAGTGAAGGACAGACACGTCTGATTTTTTTTTCTCATAAGTGCAAGGCGCAGTCACACCAACACGTTTGGGCCAAAGTAGTCGAACATATGTGCAAACATCGGTGTCCGCCAGCTGGCGCTAGCCTCCACTGGCTAATGTTCAATTCAATTTATTTATATAGCACCAAATCACAACATAGTCGCCCCAAGGCGCTTCACAAGGGTAAGGTCTAACCTTACCCACCTCTTGAGCAAGCAAGACTCAGAGAGGTGACCATCTGCTATGGCCATACTACCAATGACAACAAATGAATAAGACAAAGCACAACAAAAAATTGTCAAACATGCAGACAGAAAAAGACAATGTCCAGGACCTCATGTGGCCCAGTTCTTCTCAACGGCCATGCAGTAGGATCCAGACACCGGCGATTAGAACACTGCCAGGACGCTGTTGAGGCGTCCACACTCAGACAGTTGGTGACCAACCTGCAGCCCAATTTTAGCCGCATACTCCGCATCTTCCTCATCAGCACCTCGGGCAAAGGGCAGAGATACATCAGCCAGAATGACCAACACACACGAGTAACATTTAAACAACAGATTAGCGGACAGGAAGCTAACGTGATCGGCGGCAACTTACTCCTACCTGTTCGGGTGCTGCTTCGCCCTGCCTGCTCAGAATCACTGGACAGTGGTGTGTCAAACCCCTCTCCCACACGTTGCCACGTTGGCAAAAGTCCCGCTTGCTCTAATTGAGCGCTGGCTAATGCCCGCCTCTGCTGGCTTCCGCTAGCACCATGTTGTGGAACGCTGACGTTTGGCCTCTTTTTCTCGACCTTTCCCTGCGTTCACCAAGCACTGGGGTAAACGTCATAGTGTGACTGCACCTTTAGTTGCTACAGTAGCGGTGGCTACAACTAAATCAGTAGAAGTAAGTTCTTTCGACATCTCACGTTTTACACTCGGGGGTCGCCACAGTGGATCTGATATGGATCCACATGCTTATTTGGCACAAGTTTTATGATGGATGCAAATCCACATTACATGGAGAACCGGGAACCTTCTGTTTTGGAAGCAAATGCACTAACCACTTGGCCATCATTAGTTGATATAATTTATGAAGCATCTCTTTTATAAATCACCTTTTTTGTGACCTTTGTTCTTGTTTGTAGACAGAAAATGTAATATTATGGGCTCTATCTTCCACCTGGCACAAAGCAAAGCACAGAGCAAGTGCAATTACTAGTTTCCACCTGACACATTTGTAATTTTATTTACGCCTAGCGCACACATCCTCTCAATCGCGATACCACTTATGTGGGTGTGTTGGTCTAAAGGCACAGAGCTGACGTCACAAGAAAGTGTTTGGGCCCTAGACCACCACAAACCATTTCTAAAGTTCAAAGCTGGCTATTTCTTTAAGTAAAAAGTGCAACACTCGGACGCGCCTTACATAAGCAGGTTCACAACACACATAATCCTGCTTGCCTGCACATATCGTCATCAGTCACCTGCAATGATTTAATAGAAGGCAAATTATGTAAGGGGGAAGAAACCAGCAGGATGAGGGGTAAAAACATACATTTTATGTGAGACACTCTCTTTGACTCTCGCACACTATCTTGCTGCCTCACTCGCTCTCTCTCATGCATGCACACAAAATATTTACTCGTTCAGGTAACACATATGATAAAAATATGACAATATTAACATGCAACCATGGTCAAAGCTGTTGCATCTCACTGACGTGCATGTTTGGCATCAGCATCCCTGATGTGAGGTTGAAAAGTGAAGTGATGTTGTTTGTGATGGAAATAACACCCACTGTCTCACGCCCTCACCTTCTCTCTCACTCTCAGACACAGGTAACACTATATGCCGTAACATCCTCAATGAAAGCGAAGTGAAAATAATCATTAAACAAAATAAGAGTAAACACTCATAGAAAAATACAAAACTTCGCCTTACTGCTTCACTGCGTCACCTCAGGGAGCTTTGCTGGCCACTGTCTTACAGGTTTGTTGCCCGAAATCCTTTAACTTGCATCTCCTTTCTCAATATGTGTGCCTGCCGCACTCTGGTTTAAAGGGAATGACAGGTAGCTCTCTGATTTTATTTTGGGACTACAACAAGCCCATACCTAATGAACATGGTAAATCCAACCCCTTTGCACCCAATGCCCATTCACCAGCTTTGCGCCAGTTAATGCTCTGTCTCAACAGCAAATAGAATGTGGACACGTCCTCAAATATATTTGCATCACTCTGCACCACTTATTTTTGCACCAGCTGCCAAGATAGAGCCCTGTGTGTTTAGATTTATTATTTTTATTATTTTAACAATTGATTTCATGCAAGCATTTTGTTCTAATTTGCCAGACTTTTGCGGGATGCATTAAATCTACGAGGCAAGAAAGTAATTTACTCCTCTGCAGAGTCCTAAATACGGTAATGACCAAATATTTATCACTACTCCTTACCTAAGGTTGTTGTTTTATTACTTCCACCAAAGAGGTTATGTTTTCATTGCCATTTGTCTGTTTTAGTGTTTGTTTGTTAGATTGTCAGCAGGCTATTTTAGCAGTGCCTCCAGTCATCACCAGGACCCTGTGATTAGCAACAAAGCTTTATAAGCAACTTAGTATGCCTTTCTGTGTTTATTTTATTTTGCATGTTAAAAGATGCCAACATGGCCCAAAATAGGTGGTTCACTGGTCCTCACCTGTAGCTAACGGAACTCACAATTTCAGAGCTGTATATGCAATAGTTTTTACAGAGTTACTTACAGAAACTTTATGGACTCACTCAATCACTCCCTCACTCCATTAATCCAATCCATGTCCTGGTAAAAATTGGGAAAAGCACAAGAACAGATGTGAATGAAATTTGGTTGAAATAAGAGGTTTGGGTTGAAAAAAGAGCTGATTTTGGTAGGATTCAGATCAAGGCGATGATCTTGACTTTGAGCTTTGATATCTGAAAAGCACATGAACTGATTTAAATTACTTTTAGGGGCGGCGTACGTCTTGGGTCATGGAAGATCTGATTAAATTTTGGAGAACATCTTTGTTCCTGACCCTGCCTTTGACTTTTGATCATGATCCTGATTACAGGATCAAAAGACTCCAGATCAAAGATATCTTGCTAACAAACAAACAAGCAGATAGACAGCAAGACAATATAAACTTCATGGTGAGGTTCAATGATCAAAGATGAACATTTTATGTCAAAGTTGATTGATGAGGGTCAAAGGTCAGCAATCGGGATCAAAGAAAGGAAATATCAAAAGAAAACATGTAAATGGTGGTATGTGCTCATGAGGTGCCCTTCTAGTTAGATTTTACTTTCCTTTTTTCTCCTTTGCATAGATGCTGAACAAGCTGCAGGCACCACAAGAAGAGTTGGGTGATTATTCTCCTTGCGTGTACGCTGATGAGGGAGACAATGAGACCAACTATGAGCTAGATGCAATTTCCATCCCTGATAATAATACCTTCAGTACAGACTTGTTGCTGGATGTGAATTCTAAATTTTATCCGTTAGCCTTAGTCTGTAATCCAGTACAGCCTATGAAAGCCGAAGAAAAGCAGATACTCCAGAGGATGACACCGCATCATAAACTGTGATCCAGGTGGAAAGTCAACTTTGGAGTCAGACACTCCATCATGCAAATGCTGTGCAACTGTGTTTTTTAAATCAAATTATTCATGCTAAATACAAAAAGTTGCTTAGTTATAGTATAGTTTTCTGTCACCAACAAATGTATTCAGTATTCTATTTACACTGCGTGCACAATTATTAGGCAAATGAGTTTTCTGACCTTATCATCATTTCTGTGCATATTTCCTACTCCAAGCTATATAAACCTGAATGCTTATTGGACTTAATCATTCTCAGGTGATATGTATTTGTGTAATGAGGGAGGGTGTGGCCTAAAGTGATTAACAACTTATATCAAAGTGTGCATAATTATTATGCAGCTTCTTTACCTCAGGCAAAATGGGCCAAAAAACAGATTTGACACTGAAAAGCCAAAAATTGTAAAATGCCTTTCAGAGGGACGCAACACTCTTGAAATAACTAAGCTATTGAGACGTGATCACTGAGCAATCAGACGTTTCATTGCAAATATTCAACAGGGTTGCAAGAAATGTTCAGAGAAGATGCAAATTAACTGCAAAAGAATTAAACGTGATGCTACCAGGAACCTATTATCCTCCAGTGCCACCATAGTCCAGAACGGCAACCTACCTGGAGTGTCCAGAAGTACAAGGTGTTCAGGGCTCAAGAGACATGGCCAAGGTAAGGAAGGCTGAAACACGACCACCACTGAACAAGACTCACAAGTTGAAAGATCAAGATTGGGCCAAGAAAAATCTGAAGACAGATTTTTCAAAGGTTTTATGGACAGATGAAATGAGAGTGACTCTTGATGGAACAGATGGATGGGCCCGTGGCTGTATCACTAATGGACACACAGCACCACTTCGAGTCAGACGCCAGCAAGGTGGAGGAGGGTTCCTGGTATGGGCTGGTATTATTAAAGATGAGCTAGTTGGACCTTTTCGGGTTGAAGATGGACTTAAAATCAACTCCCAAACCTACTGCTAGTTTTTAGAAACTACTTTCTTCAAGCGGAAAAGTCTGCATCATTCAAGAAGGCCATGATTTTGACAATGCTCCATCACATGCATCCAAGTACTCCACTGCTTGGCTAGCTAGCAAAGGCCTCAAAGATGACAGAATAATGACACGGCCCACCTTCCTCACCTGACTTAAACCCTATTGAGAACTTGTGGGCCCTTCTTAAACGTGAGATTTACAGTGAGGGGGAAAAATACACCTCTTTGAACAGCATTTGGGAGGCTGTGGTTGCTGCTGCACCAAAAGTTGATCGTCAACTGACAGACTCCATGGAAGGAAGGCTCATGGCAGTTATTGAAAAGAAGGGTGGCTATATTTTTGAAATGTCAAAAGTGTTTATTTGTTAATTTTGAGTAGTTTATTTGTTATACCTACTCTAATAAATGAAAATAAACAAGTGAGATGGGAAAATTTTAGTTTTTCATTTAGTTGCACAATAATTAGGCACACTAATAGTTGCCTAATAATTGTGCACACGTACATTAGTTTTATCTTCATAACTAAAAATCACAGAATCCTGCAATCATATTAGGGAAGCCTTAAACCCAGTGGGCCCTATCTTGATGATCTATAGCACATAGTCTAAAGCAGTGGTTCTGAACCTCTTTTTTCCCCTTGGAGCTTCCCTACTTCTCTCCAATCTCCTTTATATCCCATTAGACGCAGACACCCCCGCTACCCCAATGCCTGCACTGGGTGCATGGCCTGGTTAGTGACCAGCCCCGTCTTGTGCTCCCTGCCTGTGAACCCAGGGAGGGACAAAACAGCATAAAAATATGGTACAATCCACTTATTAGGTTAGAATTTTTACCTCCGCCAAGGAGGTTATGTTTTTGCCGGCGTTTGTCTGTTTGTCTGTCTGTCTGTTTGTCCACAACATAACTCAAAAAGTTATGGACCAATTTTGATGAAATTTTCAGGATAAGTGGGAAATGGCCCAAGGACCAATCGATTAGATTTTGGTGGTGATCCGGATTATCATGTAAATCTGGGATATTAAAAAAATAAAGATTTATTGATTGAGTTGGATATTAATCTATACCAAAATGGTTTATG
>OMMV01195129.1:0-12822 GCA_900302635.1 Chatrabus melanurus
GAACCAAGCCTCCTCTGGATTTCTCCATGCTCCTTTCAGTGTGTATATTTCATTTATTCCTTAATCAACATGCATTTCTACAGCACTATTTCTATAAAATATTGAAGTTGAAAGCACCTTGTAATGATGTGTCACAGTCACCCCCTCACACTCTTATATGTCTGAGTGCTCCACTGCACACTGGGACCAACTAGGGATTTAAGAACCTTGCTCAAGGACACCTTAGTGATGGTACCGAGAGTGAATCAAGTGTTATTCTTTTACCTTTTTTCCCCACATTTCTCTGACTGGTGAGGGGATTGACATTATGGCCTTCTGGTCAAAAGGGTGCTCCTCTAAATTGTAGGCCACCACTTCCTTGTGGACCCTTCAATAGTCTCCAAGTCTGGCTTATCATTTTGATCCATTTAAGTCCAAGTTGGCTTGAATATTCCCTATCAACACTGTATTTCTTTGTTTCTTGCTACAACATGTGAAAGTGTATACTGTTTATTTTTCCTCCCTATCATCCTACAAAGAAGACAAAGTGTTATATAGGCCCCAAGGCCCACGGGTTCTGGTGCTTGTCTCCGGGTATTGTAGTGTGAAGTGGATAAGCGTCTATGACTCCCCTGGATGGGGTGCCAGTCAATCTCAGGTTATTTCCCCAGCCAAGGCCAGTAGCCATTTACAGTTGGGTGGACTGGGATGATGCAGATGACATGTCTTGCCCAAGGACACAGACAGGTAACGTGACCAGGAATGAAACCCAGGTCTGTGTATTGGTAGCCCAACTGCTATCTTGTTGAGCTACCTGCTCTCTATCATCACTACTTGGTATTTGTCCTCAACAAAATCCAGCCAGGGTTCAGTCGACATGGAAGAGCAGGAGTGGCATTTCCAGCTCTGTCTCAGTGGACACCCGGGGTTGTGTGGTTCCTAATTGCTGTGTGCCAAGGAGACCCGGGGAGCCAATCAAAATGTCCAATCTCTAAAGACGAGCCAAAACTAATTTGTTAGTGATACACCACCCTTCACCTCTCTCTGTGTCAGTCTCCTGATGGAAGCTCGAGTTCAACTCCATGTCATGGTGATCATGACCTGTCCCTCGTTCTCTGTCTTCTTGTTTGGGTTCAGTGAGAGTTCATCTCTTAGTCCTCCACAGTCACGACCTCTGAGTGATACAATGATGGGAGGAATGACAAGCTTGGCAGAAGAAAGGTTGACTGAACTCTGTGTGTTTCTGTCTTATTGCTGCAGTGTGTGCATGTGTGAGACAGACAGGAAGCGTGAGAGCGGGACAGCTGCTGTCCGAGGGAACACATACACTTTAGCTTTGGGTTTCATCCTCGGCTTGTTGAGCAGGGAATCTGGCAGCCTGCTGACACTGGCCATGCATGTAAATCCTGTCCTCTTACACGCCTCATACCTTTTCCTTTGTCATTATTTCCGAGCTCTGTCTTTCTCTTTCGCAGGATCCACAACTTCAAAAGTCAACTTATAAAAGTGTCTATTTCAACCCGTCCACAAAAGCATTGCCGGGAAAACCCACACAAGCTGTAGGAACACTATCTCTACCCGACACAAAGCCCTCAGAGGATAGCAGAAAAAAGACAATCACGCCTTTATTTTGCAGTGATACTGACGTTTATGGCTGCCAAATGCTGTGAGCAGCTTCCTTGAGGCAGAGTGGAAGGAAGCGAGTAGAAAAGAATTGATATTCTTGTAAAAGCCCAAATCATCTGTAGGTGTGTGTAAACGGGTAGACAGATAAGATTAAGGTGCGCTCGATTGTCTGACACAAGCTCTCAAGCACTGCAAAGCGAGCGTGTTTCTCCTGTGGTGTCGTTATAGATAAATGCGAGGAAGCCTCACAAACAGATGCAGGTCTAAATGACGCAAGCTCAAAGCAACTTGGCTCCAAACTCCTCGGTAAGGAGGTCACAGTCGCATGCAGATAACAACTGACAAAGGTGATCTGTGGCGAGGAGCCTAAGACAGGTGGAGTGGTCGTCTGCTGCTTTAGGCATGTTTACACTGAGTCTAAACATTTGCAGCCCAAATGAAAATCACAAAATACCCCCTTCATGCAATTAAACTTGAAGTGATTTTCTGATTCATTGTATGAGCTTTTCATTGCTGGGGTGCCGGGGCTTTCAGAAGTACTCTCTCTAGCATTCAGGTATTTGTGTTCGGGCTGTCAGAAATAGTGATGTGTTATTCATTCAGTCTTAAATCTGTGTTGAATTTTTTTTTCCATTTTAAGCCACAAAAAAAATTTTTTAAATCACCACGATCATTTTATTCCATAGTATTCAAAGAAATATCGGCAGTGCTTCTTTGCAGCTTATGTTGATTTTCGCAAAGCGTTTGATCCAGTTGACCAGGCTGCTCTCTGGAACATCCTGAGAATTTGCGGAATCATACACAGGTACGGTGAGTGGGGGGCAGAGCGGGGCAGAATCTCTGAATTCTTCCCAGTGAAAACTGGTGTTTGTCTGGGATGTGTTCTTGTTCCCACACTGTTCAATGGTCGCATAGACTGGTTGTTGTTTGCATTGAAGAAATCAACAACTTATAGGTCCTTTGTTGGTGAGGAAAGATTTACTGAACTTGATTTTGCGGATGATGCTGTGATGTTTACAGAATCGATGGAAACCATGATTGCAGCACTTGAGAAGCTGAGCAAGGAATCAGAGTGTCTGGGTTTGCATTGTCCTGGATCAAGACAAAGCTCCAGGCTTTCAATGACTTCCTGGAATCGGCCATCATGTATTTGTGTGCAGTGAAAGTGTTGAACTTGTAAAGACGTTTCTAGGACCTTTGCCTTTGAGATCGGGAGATGCCTGGGTGTGGTGACCAGACTGAGGACCCCAGAACAGAGGACAACATGGAAGCTTGGTAAAAGCTGGTTTTATTCAACAGTAAGCAGCCAATCTGCTCTGTGTACACCTGATCCCGTTAGATCTCAGAAGTTAAGCAGAGTGTGTGCTGATTAGTACTTGGCTGGGAGACCACTTAGGAAGACCAGGGGCTGTGTGTTTCTCTGGGTAGAACTGGAGTTGTGTCAGGAAGGGCATCCGGCATAAAACTTGTGCCAAATCCTGAAGTGGATCTGTACAGGATCCGCTGTGGCAACACTGAACAAACGGGGGCAGCTGAAAGACAAACAACATTCAACAGAGTAACTTGTGGAACAGTCAGTACAACCAGCAGAGATAGTCCGTACCAAAATACCTTCTGAGCAGAAACAGTCAATGAGGAAGGTCGAGGACACAGGAAAACTGTCCGTTAGGTGAAGGTGTCCGATTAGGGAAGCAGCAAACGAGTGATCCAGAGAAATAGGCAGAGGGTCAAAACTCAGATATCAAACATACTAAGTGAACAGATCTAGAAGTGGTAGGCTATACTCAGGAGTAACAAGGAGGCAGTGTGAGTGAGCAACTGCGGAACAAACATGAGAAACAGATGCAAGAAAGCAGGCAGGAGAGCAAGACAATCTGGCACTGGAGTGAAGGAACAGTGACGGCTAACTAGTGTTGGAAACAATTAATGTGGACGTCAGAGTGCACATGAGACCAGAAACCCATGAACAGGAGGTAAACCCACTGAAACACACATAGAGCAGATATCAAAATCAAAGCACGAGGAGAGCCTATCATGGAGGAGAGCTTCACTGGAGCGTGTGAGGAATAAATAACACGTAAGAGAAACACTAATGGCAAGTAATAATATAATAGAAGTATCAGACTCTCAAGAATCAAAAATGAAAACGAGCGACATGAACCATGACACTACCCCCCACCCCCCAAGGGACATCAGCAGATGTCCTAGGAACATCAGGATGGTCACGGTAAAAGTCATGGATGAGAGACATCCAAAATATGGCTGGCCGATTCCCAAGAGCAGTCGTCGGGGCCATAACCTTACCAATTGACCAGATGCTTACATTAGATTAGATTCGATTTCTTTGTCATTGTACAAACATACAACAAAATTCAGGTACACTCAAGTACCGGGCTTCAATAATAATAATAAAAAACTAGATAATAAATTTATAGAGAATAAATAAAAAAAATTCACTCATACTCACATTCTACACATCAAATTACATACCATACACTCAGTGCCAACATACACAGTTAAAAGAAAATGGGGTAAAAAGTCCATTGCCCATAATGAGCTTAAAGTGCTATCTGGGCGTAAAGTGCTTCATGGATGTTATTGCAGATTAGTGATGTGTTGCATTTGGTGGGTGTGCTTTCAGTTCAGAGTTCAGTATGGTAATGGCTTTGGGAAAGAAACTGTTCATGAATCTTGTTGTGCTTGTTTTGATGGACAAGACCTTAAATTGTGACTGAAAGTGCTTAAAAACAACTTAAATTGGAAACAGAAAGACAGCAACAGACACAACTAATAAAGATAGGCCACATGAGATCCCATTGAGAACTCCAAATAATGGTTGTATTTTTTTTTTATATATAAATTTTTTTAGTGTTTTTCAGCCTTTATTAGAGAAAGTGAGAGAGAGATACAGGGAAAGACACACAGCAAAGGTTGTCCAGGTCGGGATTCAAACTTGGGGACGCTGCAGACCGCATTCTGTGGCATATATGGTATGCACCTTAACCCCTCAGCCACCAGTGCCCCGTAATGGTCATGTTTTACACAAAAGTTTTGCTGGATATTTGCTTGACACAGGTCTACTGTGTCAGTTGTCAATATTAACGTTATTTACGGTAACAATGTTTTTACTTGATTTGCCAAAAGGAGTTTTAGCACAGTTTTATTAAAAGTAGTTTCCAATTTGTAAGTCAGAAATTCCGAGTTCCCAGTTTCCATCGAATGCAGTATGGACTTTGAACATTGTGCATGCATAATTGATCAGTTGACACAAAAACATTCCAGCAGTACCCAAGGGTCCTCTGAAGAGACCGAGAACCAAAGACACCCAGTCATTGCCTAAGGTCACCAATTAGCCTTTTCTAGTTGGTGGGGTCCTCAACACTGAGCTCTCCTGCAGAAACAAACACCTCTGTCCAGGGACCTCATGACTCCATAAGCTCTTTCCAGGCATCTGTCAATTGTAAAGGCTGAAGACCCAGAGTCCCTCTACAAATTTGATACATTAATATACTTTCATATAGATACACTTCTAATGGCTGAATCCAGAAAGTCATTGAAGAAGCACTGCCCATATTCACGCTTGCATTCAATGAGTACTTGCAGAGCTAGGATGTGGTCAATGGTTGACTTCTTTGGGCATGAAATGATACTGCTCTGGTTGCTAAGCAGCAATCAGCTGACCTGGCACTGAATTCTACAGTGTAAAACCTCTGTAGTTGTTGCAATCGAGGTGACAAGCCGTTCCTTTCCAGAGTGCGACAACAACTGATTTGACAGCTATAGACTAATGAGAAAAATTAAGATGAAGCATTGTTAAAGGATCAGTTGAAATTGCCAATCTATTTTAATCTATTGTCACCTTGGGAGGGTAGTGTTCCCTTTTTTTGTAGACTAATTGGATTTTTCATTGTATATTGGAAAAAGTCTAATTAGATATTCATCACACGGGGAAGTGCAGTGTGATCACATACTAAGTGGCACATTCTTTCATGCAGGTAACATCCATCCTCCTCTTTTCCCTTCTGCTCCTCGTCATACAAACTTTAAGAAACATCTGTTGTCATGTTTTAAAACACAGTTTTATTATAATCATTTAAACATTTTGTCATTTTGTCATCTGGTGTCAGAGGTTTAGAAGGCAGATGAAACCAGCAGCAGAGAAAAAGGGAATCCACAGTGAGTCGTGTTCTGCTGTGGCATCTCGTTACTGTCACTTAACATCACTTTATGTGACTAAACTCAGTTTCCCAGCATGCCCTTTGCCAAGGCAAAGGGAATTGCTAGCTACATATGCTAGTGTTACTTCATGGCACTGAAGAAATGTGGTAGACCTTAAATTATGAAAAAAAGTAAAATGGAAACAGAAAGACAGCAACAGACACATCTGATAAACCAACACATTCTCACTTGGGAAGATAAAATCTGGACATATTTCACATGAATATTTTTCTGGATGTCTGCTGGACAAGTAAGACAACCCTCACTGTCTGTAGAGAGACAAATGTATTATTATAGCTTCATTAAAAGTATTTTTCATAGTTGTAAGTTAGAAATTCTGAATTCCCAGTTTCCATTGAATGCCCCTTAAATCTTGTGCATGCGGTTCCTCTTTCATTAAGTCAAATCAAGTCTGGGAGCATGTACTGGTGCCACGTGTCACCGCATCCACCACACCACGGAACTGTCCCATGTCCTGGATGGCAACCACCCAGGCAGACAACCAATCCATCCCCACCTCTCAAAAGTAATCATCTATCTGCCACAACCAGGTGAACCGTAGGTGTCCCCTAAGCCTCCTCCAGCCGCTGATGTCCTCAACACGGAAGCACCTGCATGCTGGATCATGCCCAGAGAAACATGCCACATGTCCAAAATGTAGCTGACGCATCCTCGCAATGCAAGTGATACCCCTCATCTGACTCTCCCTAAAGGCGCAGTCACACCTAGACGTTTGGGCCAACGTAGACAAACTTACTTGCAAACGTTGGTGTCTGCTAGCCTCTACTAGCCGGCGCTAGCCACCTTTGGGCTCCGCCGTCCTCTGTCGTCCTCCGCCGATGAACGTCGACCGCATCAAAAAATTTCAACATGTTTAAAATTCCACACCATTTGGCTACGTTGGAGTCCGTTAGAGAATGCCGAAGTTACTGGTGCGATTGTCTACGCTGGGTGCTGCTTCGCCCTGCCTGCTCAGAATCACTGGATAGTGGTGTGTCGAAACCCTCTCCCGCACATTGCCACGTTGGCAAAGGTCCCGCTTGTTCTAATGGAGCGCTGGCTAACGCCCACCTCTGCTGGCCTCCACTGGCACCACGTTGTGGAATGCTGTGCTGAGTTTGAGGTTCACTACCTAACTCCGGGAAAGTGAGTTTTGCTGACGTTTGGCCAATTTTCTCAACTTTGCCCTGCATTCACCACACGCTATGTCATAGTGTGACTGCTCCTTAAATAACCACTCGTTTGATGAAAAGTCATTCCAGCAGTACCGAAAGATCCTCCAAAGAGACCTAGACTAAGTCCACAAAATCTGTCCACATGAAATGCAAAACACATTGTAAAGCGCTGTCAAGAGCATGCCAAAGCAACAGGTGGTAATGCTGCATTCACATGTTGGCTGTAAACGCAGACAATAAGCCAGATGTTCCATTGTTTTCAATGAGATGTTGACAGAAAAATTCTCTGGCTGTGTGCGCAGCAACTGCATACTGCGACAGTACTTGCTGTCAAAAGTTTAAAATTTTCAACTTTTACCACTTGCCGCAGTAACAAGGACAAACCAGATGTTGTTTTATCTTTAACAAGGAGAAAAGACGGACAGCAAGAGATAGATTATTTAAGTGCAGAGAGTCACCCGTTTCAATCAGGTGAACGTGAATAATTTGTGTGATGTTACAGAGGGAAATTAATCTATAACCTCACAAAAACTTCATCAGAGCCAGGGCTTCCTGTCTTAATATAATGCTGTGCAAAACCCTAAAACTGTGGTATTTTTCAATGAAGAATACTATTGATTCACGCATTTGTCTCATCCAGAATTGATTATTGTATCGCCTTATTCTCTGCTTTCCCACAGACAAGCATCAGAGGCATTCAAATGGTTCATCAGAGGCCTTCAAATGGTTCAAAATGCTGCTGCTAGAGTCCTAACAAGGAGTAGAAAGTTGGACCATATTACCCCAATTTTGGCCTCTTCACTGGCTTCCTGTCCGTGTGAGGTCTGATTTTAAGGTTTTGTTATTAACATACAAAATCCTTCATGGACTAGCCCCTGCCTACTTGGCTGATCTGATTAAACCTTATTTACCAGCCTGTGCACTGCGTTCTCAGGATGCAGGACTGCTGTGTGTCCCAAAGGTAAAGAAGAAGTCAGCAGGTCACAGAGCTTTTTCTTATCGGTCACCTGTTCTGTGGAATAGTCTGCCTGACAGTCCGATTGCGTGGATTCATTCAAATCCAGATTAAAGACTTATCTGTTCTCTCTTGCGTTTGACTAACATAAATTTGGTTAAAATAAAATACTTCTCCCCTCCAACCAACAAGTTACGTTGCTGCTACTAGTGGAGCTGGACACAGTTTCACAGCATCTAAATTCTGGGAACATTAATGTAAGGTAGGAGTAAGTTGCTGGCGATCACGTTAGCTTCCTGTCCGCTATTCTGTTGTTTAAATGTTACTCGTGTGCTGGCTGATGTATCTCTGCTCTGCCCCTTGCCCAAGGTGCTGATGAGGAAGACGCGGAGCATGCGACTGAAATTGGACTGTGGGTTGGTCACCAACTGTCTGTGTGGACCCCTCAACAGCGTCCCGGCAGCGTTCCACTCACCAGTTGTCTGGATCCTACTACATGGCCGTTGGAGACCACTGGGCCACGTGGACTCCTGGACTTTGATTTCTCCTGTCTGTGCATGTTTGTCAATTTTTTGTTGTGCTTTGTCTTATTCATTGTTGTCATTGGTAGTATGGCCACAGCAGATGGTCACCCCTCTGAGTCTGGTCTGCTTGAGGTCTCTTCCTATACTCATAAACCATCCAGGGAGTTTTTCCTTACCACTGTTGCCATTGTGCTTGCTCAGGGGGTGCGTAAGGTTAGACCTTATCCTTGTGAAGCACCTTGGGGCGACTATGTTGTGATTTGGTGCTATATAAATAAATTGAATTGAATTGATTGTCTGTGTTGTTAACAATGAAAAATGACCACGTTTCACGCCACCAACTACAGTCTGCCACTGCAGATGACAGTAATTCTGCGATGATGAATGGCATGACTGTTTTTCTGCAGTTCATGTTGGCCAATCAGAAGCCTGGACAAAAAGACAAAAACTATGTTTTCCTTGTCTACACGCAAACACTGAAACTGACGTGTTCTAAAATCTTCTCCTTGGCTGGAGTTTTCAAAAGCTCCACTTTCAGTGACCTAAAACGGAGCTTTCATGTGGACAATAGGCCAAAATGCATAGAAAATGCTATGCATTCCAAAATACCTGTGGACGTTTGCACTAGGGACTAGTACCAAAGACATCCAGTTGTCACCTGAGGTCACATGTTAGCGTCTCACAGCCATACAGTAAAAAATATAAATTAAAAAAAAACCTCTTGATTTTGTTCCTTTTCTCATGAGTTGAACTAAAAGATCTAACACTTCCATGTAGACAAAAGGCTGATCTCTCTCAAATTTTGTTAACAAGTTTGTTAAAATTCATGTGAGCACATAAGAGAGAGAATATCACTCCAGTGTTAGCAGCCTTCCAGTGCGGTCCGGAATCCAGTATAAAGTGGCACTGATTGTTTTTAAAGCTTTAAATGGTCTTGCTCCCACATATATGCTGCACTCGTATGCTCCATCAAGATCTTTGAGGTCTGTGTCTCAATCACTTTTAGCTGTACCACAGTCTCAGCTTGCACACAAAGGGGATCGTGCCTTTGCTGTCTTTGCTCCAAGACTTTGGAATGCTCTCCCACTTGACCTCAGACAGGCATCAACTGTGACTGCTTTTAAATCAAAGCTTAAAACATATTTTTTTCCGACTTGCATTCTGGAACTCTGGTTGGAGGACAGGCTGTTATAGTATCTTTGTATGCTTGTTGCATATGGGTGTGTATGGAGCCGGGAATCTTTCGTTCTTTTTCTTTTTTTCTTTTTATTGTAAAACACTTTGACTTTTAAATGTGCTGTATAAATAAAATTTACTTTCTTACTTACACTTCACATTTGCTAATAATCATGCAGGCATATGCATGCGCATCTGTGTGTATGGTCCTCTGTAGGGTTTCATTTTGACTTTTGACTGAATAAACTATTTACTTATAATACTGTAGAAAAATCAATTGTTCAATTGGCATCACCAAATAATAAAATCAGGCCAGGTCTGAGGGCACTGGATGGTGCCGCACCACACGGCAGAATCAACTTGAGTCTTGTCCTGGACAGCAACCACCCAGGCAGACAACCGGTCCATCCCCACCACTTGGAAGCAGCCATCTATCTGCCGCAGTCAGGAGAAATGTGGGCATCCCTTTGGCCTTCTCCAGTTGCCGGGATCCTCAACACTGACGCACCTCCATGCTGGTTCATGTACAGAGAAGCAAATGTCATAGCTGATGTTCCCTCAATATACAACTTGTACTCCTAATCTGACTCTTCCTTGTAATTGATCATTTGGCATAAAGTCATTCCAGTGGTATCCAAGGATCCTCTGAAGAGACTGAATACCAAAGACAACCAGTTGCTGCCTTATGTTACCGATTTGCATCCAAGTCTCACAGCCATACAGTAAGAAAGGAAGCACCAGGACCCAAAAGTTTTGGACCTTCATTCTCCTGCAAAGATGTCGGCATCACCAAACACTTCTGTCCACTGACCTCATGACTCCACAAGCTCTTCCCAGGCATCTCCCAATCTCAAAGGCTGAGGACCCAGAGACGTGTCCTAGAGACTGTGCCATACAAAAGTGAGAATTGTATAGTGTAATTGTAACAACATTTATGGACCCAGAGACATAAATGTCACTGCTGAGATAAGCAAATGTCTCTACAAGTTCAGCGCTTTCGCCACATACAGTTAAATCCTGATGGTTAAGTCCAAGAAGTCAGTGAAAGCCTGGATCTTAAGTTTTCACAGGAAAACAGCTAATTATCTATCTGTTTTGGCCTTGCATCCACAAGAATCTGTCATTTTCCCCACCCCAACCAGGGCTGTTCAAAAACGCTCTCCAGAGTGGATCAAAATGAATACGGTGAAGTCATTTCTGTGTGCGGACAGTGAATCCGTGTCTTTTGGGAAATGGTGCAGTAACAACAACCACCAACAGGAGGAAGCAGCAGTATGGCCTGTCACTGTGAACGTGTTTGTGAAGCGCAGAAGAAGAGCACACATTTCCACAGGTTGTCAATGATGGAGTGTTTTTGTTATGGTTGTTGATTTTAATAGCATGTTTAGCAATACACGTCACGCTGTATAATCTGCATGTGGCATACCTACAGACCATAGAAAGCATGGTGTACATCCTGCTTCTGTCGAGCAGACCCAGGACCCATGTGCGGCACTCTCAGCCTCCTGCCACACGATGGCAACACGTGACACCCTTTCAGTTTGCTCTGCACTACAGTACGCTTCAAATGCCGAAGAAGAAATGAACATGGCTTCATGTGGACGCACATATTTTCAGATACGGCCATGTGCCATATTTGTTTCAAGCCGGCGCTCCCAAAGAAAACGGAGCCATATGGACTAGGCCTAAGCCTTGATCCAGGACAATTGCAATCCCAGACACTCTGACTCCTTACTCAGCTTCTCAAGTGCTGCAATCAAGGCATCCATTGATTCTTCAAAGATCAGAGCATCGTCCGTGAAGTCAAGGTCAGTAAATCTTTCCTCGCCAACAAGGCACCTTTCCTCCTTAGTGTCGTCTGCAAAATCTCAGGGAGTGAACTCACTATCTATGTCTGCCATGGAATCCCCCAAAATAAAAACTTTACCAGCAATAAAATTAGGAGAACTAAGAAGTTTAGAATCATAATGTAGAGTAGAGTAAAGTCACAATGTACGTAGAGGTATCTTTAATTCACCTTTCAGATAGTCAGAACTAAATATCTTTAATTTGATTCTCCAAGTCATTATGGAATTCAGACTTGTCAAGATGTCATCACAGACATTTTAAGTTAGAAGTTTGACTCATAATGACATTTAGCTAATTATTTTAAACTGGCCCATGTCATAACTGTTAAAATGGCTTTCCATAATGGCAGATTTGACTGAATATTAAATAACTTGTAGTATATGTGGCTGCTGCCTGTCGTGCTCTGTGCGCCGTAGAATGGCTGTTTAAATGAGATTAGTCTTGACAAGTGAACTTGAGCTTGTAATAAAACCCCTTTTTATGTGCAAAGCAAACATTCGGGCCGCCCACTTGAATGAGTCCCTAACTCCAGCATTAACATAAGAATAACTCAGCTGAGTACACTCATAATGCTTAAACTAACAGTGCAGAACACACACACATGCATGAGCACCGCCAGGCCCGCTAATGAGTAGCTGCACTGTCTGAGATTTCTGAATGTTATGGGTGGCGGCTGTGGCGGCAGCGTCGCCGTGACGATGAGCAGGAGGAATGTCGAGAAACAGACAATATTGTTGTGCAGTGTCCTCAAACACTCCCACCGCCCTTAACCCCCGAAAATTTGTCACTCCCTGTGCAAACACCTCCCATCTCTAAAGTTTCCTCAAACACACCATGAGCTTCATCATGTCTCGTGGTTCCATGTCTTTTTGGCGTTCATGCAGCACCACTGTGAAGCCACTGAGCGCCACGCTGCCTCACCTCTTTCCAGCTCTTCTTCTAACGTTCCATCAGATCAAACTTACTCTTGGCAAACACATGGAGGCCCCTTTACTGTCACCTCCTCCAGCAGCCTCCACCTCCACATTCACTTCTAATGCCACCCAGTCTCATGGGTCTGGGAATCCTAAACCCCAGACTTCCAAACCATAAAACCCATAAAACCATCTAATGCCAGACCCCCCTTTATCTCCCTCCTGTCTTTCCCGCACAGTGCCACGGTATCACAGGCTGACCAGAGCTGCATCAGGGTGCAGAAAGCAGGCCGTTGGTTCCCAGGATCGCCTCGCACTTGTCATGTAAATGAAGAAGTCACAACCAATTAGAGTAATTGCAGCGCATCGCACCGTCTTCGCCACAGCTACTGAGCTGAGGAGGGGCA
>OMMV01195140.1:0-16836 GCA_900302635.1 Chatrabus melanurus
TCAACTGATCAAATTACATAATAGCATACATTTTTAATATTACACAAAGCACACAAATCAAGGAAGTCAGAAATAAAATAAATCCAATTTTGTATCCTCCTTCTCACAAATAATTTGCAATATCAAGTAAATGTTGATGCAGTTAATATATATATGATTTTAAAAAACTTGCAGCGTATCAGAACAATGCTTTGGAATGCACCATTTTACAGAAAGAATTAAACAATTTCTCCCGGACCCCCTTCGTCTTTAACCACCTCACGATACTGTCGACATTTAGTGCCACATCGGACAACTCATACAACACCCCAGGTAAAAATTTCTTCCCCCACCTATGCAAACACAACTAGTAATAACAATTGTTTTAAAAAGCACGAAAATTACTCATCTGACAGACCAAAATGCAAATTTGGAAAATTTGTGAAAAAAATGTCAACAGAAAAACTACACAGCGACGAACAAACAACACAGTCATGATAGAGGTTGTTCTCCTTTAGGTGGCGCTATTCTCCTTCCCTTTGGACTGTTGTGCTCCTGTTCCTCAATTTCACCAGGGTTCTGATTCCTGCACAGAATTGTTTTTGACAAGGTGATAATCCATTTTTAATAATGCCATCTAACCAAAGCAAACAGAATAATGAAAAAAAAAAAAAGCATTACATGGGCAGTGATTCCAGTGCAGGGCATAAACAATATCTTATGAGTGCTATGGAGCGTGGGGGTGCTATAGAACCAGATCAGCCAGCGATGTCAGAAACTGTGGCTGAAAATATATGACTTTGAATGGCAAATGTAAATTTTCTGGGGGGGGGTATACAGCCCCATAAAGCCCCACTCTAGAGCCGCCTATGTACATCAGCTTGCTATAATATGACCCCTTTAAAAGCTTTTGTAAAATTTAGAAAAAGCTCCATCATCGCCTCACATTTCACTCACTGCTGGAACAAATGAGCTTTGATTTATTTGCTATTTAGGTTGTGGTTAACCTTCACTAACTTATGGAGGAGGGTGGAGGTTATGTGATCACCTTTGTCATCATTTCTCAGCGCTAATGGAAAGATTTCAGTTTTCTGCAGAGACAGACGTGTCAGTTAAAGCTTCAATTCTCACATTTTTTGCAACTCTAAATTATTTATGCTGTTAGTAAGCATCTCCTGCTGAGTTTTAAAATATACTTTGTACTAAAAACCATCCACTAAAAGGAGATAGAGGCAATTTGGCTTCACTTTACCTTAATTGTGGTGGTGTCAATTTTTGTGACCGTCAACAAGTGTTTTTTCTATTTTCTATATTTATTTATTTTTTTTGCATGTTTATCTATTGAACCGGATCGCTTACTGTGAAATATTCCATCATTGCTTGATCTTGGTGGACATATGTGAATTCTCAGTTCCCTTATTGTTGATTTTGCCAAATATAGAGGAGGGTAGAGGCGATGTGATTATCTCTGTCTGTCTGTCTGTCTGTCTGCAGAACCCAAAAGTCATAAACTAGTCTACAGCAGACAACGAAAGTCGTATTTTTATCTTTAACGTTGCCAGACAAGTTTTCCTTTTACTGCATTCATTATCACCTTATCATAAATGCCTGATGGGGATCAAAGTCAGGTCAAAGTCTTTGTCATTGGAGGCCAGCTGAGATTCCTCCTGACACAGGAGGGTGGCGGTTACGTGACCACACCTGTCTGTGTTTGTACACCAAAAAGTAGTGGATTTTGGGAACATTTTCTGGAAAGTTCCTGCTTTGGTCAGGAGACAGATGATTAAAGTTTGAAGCAGATCCTGCTCTGATTCAAAATCTTTTCTTTCCTCTTGTTTTTTAAATTTGATGTTTTTCTTGATTTTCTTAAAGAATGTCCTTATGACATCATAAAAATCTATAGATATGCTGGTAACACTCAGATTTTTTGCTTTATGATGTCACAAAGTCACCTTCTGTCAGTTTGGAAGCACCTTGGCCGAGGCACGTACTCTCTGGGTGCACCTTCTGTTTTGATTTTAACATCTGTTTTTTTGTATGTGTGTGTGTGTGTGTGTGTGTGTAAGATTTTCCTGTAAGGCAGATTTATATAAGCATTTCTTTTTATTAAAAATAATCCAAGTTGTTGGTCAGAAACGTTTCTCACTGCAGATGTTTTGGGCTGTTGTGGTAAAATGGTGTTAACTGTTGAAAAGTGACCAAAATGGAGATGAACCTGTTTGCAACCTCACTATTAAAACACCGGAGTGCCGCTGAGCCATGATCGGAAACAAACCCTGCGGGCAAAAATCTTTTTTTTTTTTTTTTTTAAATGATGATCCTGGTCGCATCCGGCCGCGCGTGTGCACAGATGAGCGCAGGTAAACGACTCGTTGCTCCTCCATCTATTCTTTGAATGCTGTCTTAGCGCGATTCAGGTCCAAACATACGGAGTGTGCGTAAAGAGCCGCTTCGGCTGGACGCAAAAAATAGCGCTCTGCCCAGCGGGCGCCGCTTAGCTGCGTCTCCGACGACGAGGACGCGGATGCGTTCGTCCCAGACCTGATGCCATCACATTCTCCGCCGGGCTCGATCTGATGTCTGCTTCGCCCGTGTGCGCGGACTGCGCTCGTCCGTGTGGCTCCCCGCGCGTTGCGTTGGCGCTGCGGAATCGGAACAAGAGCCAGCCGCGGAAAGCGAGCGAATCAATTTAGGAGGAGGGGGAGAAAAGAGAGACGGATCGCGAGGATGGAAAAGTGATCATCAGAGGGGACGAAAGGAGAGACGACAACAGCCGCAGTCGCCGAAACGTTTAAGGTACGTGGAGAACGCTTGTGCGTAATTATTCCATCATTTTTTTTAACCCGATCTGCGTGGAAATCAAGTGGCAGCGGCTGAATTTGTGCAAAATGTTGTGGACGTGTGAATAATTCATATGAGAAACGCGCATTTTATTTGTTAACTGCAACGACTGAGGTTATGGAAGATTTTTCTTGTGCAGTCATGTTGTCATTGCCCTGAAGAGAGAGAATGGATGCAAGCCATTTTGTAATGCAGCATGTGCAGAATTAGGCCTATTCAGAATTTCAATTGCGATCCCGAGAAGGTGCGCCGTAGTGAGCGCAGCTGCGGATGAATAAGGCCATTCTGTGCCATTGTAGGAGATGTTACGCTGGAGGCTATATGATGGGGAGACTTTGCTCATTGGAGGTTAGCGCTTGGATTTGTGCGTTTTTTGCTCTGTGCACGAGCTGAACTGAGGATGTCAGACACGAATGCATTAAAAAAATATTGGCATAAAAATGCACTTTTCTCTCTCTGACAGCCTGCCGGTGAAACAAGTCCCATCCTACCCCGATTCCCACGTCCTGAATCTGTTGTCATAGTTACAGTAGATGATGTTGGCCCTGCTGCACCTGTGTGGCTTTGTGCTCGTCCACACCATCTGTAAAAAGTCTAATTAGGCCTTTTTGTGCAGGAAACATCCCACAGCCCCGATCCTATGAAAAACAACACCAGAAAAGACATTTTTTTTCCCTCTTTCATAAACCGTGATGCCTCTCTTCTGCAGAAGGGGGCTTCGATACAATCAATCGGCTTACAATGATGTGATCAGTTTGTAGCAATTTGGTCAGCAGCCTGCAGCTAATTTGTCTTTTCACGACCGAGCGCTCTCTCGGGCCTGATCGACCAATCGATGCCTACATGGGAGCAATCTGCTCTTTATGTGAAAAAAACCCCCCTGCAAAGATCAAGAAAGAGGAGCAGGTTTGGGAATATGCAATGTCAACCATTTCTCTGAGGCGCAAAAGCTACAAATATTCCAAAATAATAATTAAAAAAAGCTTTTCAGGGCAAAAATGGTCATGCATCTTTGAAATGTTTGTGTTCATTTGAACTGTGACACGCAATGTAAAGAAAATCTGCAGTTTCTTCATTGCAGCTGAGCTGCCACGTCCGGATGATTTGGCCTTAAAATCTTTGACAAACAAGCATCACATTTCTTGGGATGCATTTGAGTTTACCGTTGAACCACAAGTCCAGCATCACCTCACCAGCACACTAAATTATCATTAGGTGTGGATGAGATAATTAAAGGAAGGCGGCAGCAGCAGCAGCAGCGCTGCAAAAACGGGCAGCATTTTAATCCTGCATCTGTCGTCATAAATTTACACTGCACTTCCTTATCAGATTGTGTTGCTGCAGCTACAGTCTTTAAAGATGTGTTAACACATGAGAGAGACAGAGGGAGAGAGAGAGAGAGTCTGTGGAAAGAATCTGTGGGATGTGAAGAGTGGAGCGTCTGAAAAAGTCTATTTTTAGCATGCATTCCCTCATGAGCTTTCTTAAGAGCTGCTTTAAGAGTTCTCAGAGCTATGTTTTAATAAAGACGTGTGTTGACCCAGTCCTCTTCCCCTGCAGACATTAAGATTCATGGCAGGTTTTGTCCCTCTGTTGCGATGGCGACGGTGCAACTGTGTGATTTTTGTACTTTGTCTGCACGCATGAAATATATATTTTGGGCATAAATGATTAAATGAATGGTTCAACCCTTGTGCGGCGTTTTAAACATGCTGCTTTTGTTTATGTGTAGGTGAAGACATCTAATGTGGAAAATACAGCTGATTTTTGTAGTATAACGGCGAACAATAAGAAGGAAAAGCCTTAAGGCTCAAGCTTGAATATATGTAAAGACAGAGAGCAAAAATGTGCAGAATATTCATCAGCTCAACTAAACAGTAATGTGGAATAGGGCACTGGACAGTAAAAACACAAGATGGTGAGTGAGCAGGTTGCCACAGCAACTGTGTTTCTAGGAGCGCATGCACCCTCCCTGCATAGGAGGGAAGATGCTAAGGGCCGACATGCAACCGTTTAAAACGCCACGTTTACCGCAGAGTCTTTCAAATGTTTATGCAAAGGTTCTCTTCTAGTTGGCGGATTTGGATACGCGGCTGTAAAATCGTGACCGCAGTTGAGAAACGTTTCCTCGTGCAGTCTTGTGACTGGAAAAGTCGTACGGTAGAGCTAAACGAGACAACAATGAAGACTTTGTTTGTGGTCTAATAGTTATAAGGGAAACAGCCCGACCTTTTGCTAAATTTAGTCTTTGTGCCGATGCTCACAGCCCTCACGGTTCCAAGAAGTGTGCGACGTCTTGTTTCAAAGCAGAGCGTGCATTTGCACATGACAAAAAAGAAAATATTGGCAGCAGCCTGTGCTTCTTTTTCAACTTCAGAAGGTGGGAATTTTGGCTGATTATGTTGCGCGTCAATAACATTTTCCTTCGATCTCATTTGCCTTTTGATGGCATGCATTCGATTTCGACAACACTTGCAACTGCCCTGCCTGCAGTCTTCTAAATAATGTGATTCTTGCAACATGGGGAAACATTTGCTAAAACTCCAGTCTTAATTTTAAAGTTGTCATTTCAGCCGGCATGCTGAAGCACTTCTGAGGTTTCAGAATTTGTGGCCATTTCAGATCATGACCCAGATGTTAAGTTGAACCTATGAAGAAAATGGCAACTGACTCACCAGTTAGACTTCAGGCCACAATTTGAAAGCCGCATCTTTCCACCAGAAAATCTGACAGAGCCTGTCATGCCCCGTGCCACACATACACATCTATATTTAGTGGCTTTTTGAGCTTTAAGTTCAGTCATGATAATGCATGCATGTAGGCTAATATTTTGATGCTGCTGCACTGGGCATTTGTTTGACCTTTTTCTTCTTTCTCTTCTTCTTCTCTCTCATCCTTACAGTCAGCGTCAGCCTCGACAGAGACAACGCTTTTACACGCAAACCCTCCCTCCACTGTAATAATAGCATGGGAAGGCAAAATGCACAATTCCCCAAAATGCAGAAAAGAAAAGGTGTTTGATATAGTCAAACAAGCATGAGCAAAGTAAAATAAGGATCTAATAATCAGAAATAAAATCTTTTATATCAAGCTTACATCCAGGTTTAACAACATAAACTAAAATGCAACACGTGCATAAAGGATGAACATCGAGATAAGCACTTAAATTCTCTTGGTTGGAGGTGACTTATCAACATCATAGGAATAGGGGTGGGTCATGACTCAGTCGCCATGCGTGTTGTCATGGTGACCAGCCCCTGTACCCCTTCCCCCCTCCTCTGGTTGGTCCACATTTTGTTGTGGTTTCACAACCATGGGCCTCAGTTGACAGAAGCGGCACCTCCATGCCCCACCCCCTGCACCTGCTCCAATCAGGCGAGCCGTGTCATCTGTACAAGAAAGAGTTTAGACCAAGTCCCAGAGAGTATTTCAGAGAACACAAGATACCTTAATCTACAAGAGAACTCCATTCAGGTAAGCACAGATCCATCGACAGATTATATACACGTTTAACGAACATAGCTTAACAGCAGATTTCTCACATTGCTGTATGTTTTCCATACCAGGTGATCAAGTCTGACACATTCAAACATCTACGGCATTTGGAAATCCTCCAGCTCTCCAAGAATCACATTCGGCAAATCGAGGTGGGCGCTTTCAACGGCCTCCCAAACCTGAACACTCTGGAGCTGTTTGACAACCGTCTCACAGTGGTGCCATCACAAGCCTTTGAGTACCTCAGTAAGCTGCGGGAACTATGGCTACGAAACAATCCTATCGAAACACTGCCGGCGTTTGCCTTTCATCGCGTTCCCTCATTGCGTCGTCTCGATCTAGGGGAACTCCGGAAGCTGGATTTCATCTCCGAAGCTGCCTTTGAAGGCCTGGTCAACTTGCGTTTCTTGAACTTGGGCATGTGTGGCTTGAGGGACATTCCTAACCTAACCCCGCTGGTACGACTGGAAGAACTGGAGCTTTCAGGAAACCAGCTCGGGATAGTGCGGCCTGGATCCTTCCAGGGCCTGGTATCACTTCGAAAGCTGTGGCTAATGCACTCCAGAGTGTCAGTGATTGAACGCAATGCTTTTGACGATCTCAAAAACTTGGAAGAGCTCAACCTTTCCCACAATTCCTTGCATTCCCTGCCCCATGACCTATTCACCCCTTTGCACCAGTTAGAGAGGGTACATCTCAACCACAACCCTTGGGTGTGCAACTGTGATGTGCTGTGGCTCAGCTGGTGGCTGAAAGAAACCGTGCCCAGTAACACGACATGTTGTGCCCGCTGTCATGCACCCCCTAATATAAAAGGCAAGTATATTGGAGAACTGGACCAGAGCCACTTTACCTGCTATGCCCCAGTGATTGTTGAACCACCCACTGACCTTAATGTCACGGAGGGCATGGCTGCTGAGCTGAAATGTAGCACAGGAACCTCAATGACCTCTGTCAACTGGTTCACGCCAAATGGCACTCTGATGACCCATGGATCATACCGAGTTAGGATCTCAGTGCTTCATGATGGGACACTGAATTTCACAAATGTGACTGTGCAAGACACTGGGCAGTATACTTGCATGGTAACCAACTCTGCTGGAAACACCACCGCAACAGCCGTGCTCAACGTATCTGCATCAGACCCCAGCAACAGCTACAGCTATTTCACGACTGTCACTGTAGAAACAGTGGAGACAGTGCAAGAGGAGAACTCTGCAAGACAGTATATTAATGAAACTTTCATAGAATTTCCAGGTCCTACTGTTCATGGAGGGGTATTAGAAGGCCGCCCTGGCATCACTATATCACCATCTCTCTCTTCTCTTTCCTCACTGTCCCCAAGAGCCAACAGAGCCACTGAAAATGCAGTAACTGTGTCCATAATGGATGTAACTAATATTCCTGGCCTGGAGGATGTAATGAAAACTACTAAGATAATCATTGGTTGTTTTGTGGCCATTACTTTTATGGCAGCTGTAATGTTGGTGGTTTTCTATAAACTTCGGAAGCAGCACCAACTACACAAGCACCACGGTCCCGCTCGAGCCATTGAAATCGTCAATGTTGAAGATGAGATCGGAGCTGGGGCTGGAAGCGGAATCTCAGGTGGGTCAACTATGAATTCTGGCAGTGGTGGAGAAGGAACGTTAAGGCTGCATCATCCAGAAATAGTCAACCTTCCCAATATTGGCCGCTCGGATAATCTCAACCACTACTACAAGACCCACCATTTCAACAACAACGTGATGGGGCTTAGCATTGGCACAGAAGGAGTCGGACCAGGAGGCATCCTCAGTTCCAAGAACAACCAGCATGGCCAGGACATCCCCATCTCATGTACCTCAGTCCCAATCTCTACGTCGGGCAATGGCACCAACTCCAACACCAGTTCTATGTCTCCGCCGCTGCCGATGTCCCTCCCCATGCCCACCATGGGCTTACATGGATCGATCAAGGGCTTCATGAGCCACAACCAGAATCCCCAAATGGAGCCGCTTCTCTTCAAGGGAAGCTCGAAGGAAAACGTTCAAGAGACTCAGATCTAAAAACAAAGTGAGAGTATATAGAGAGAGTGAGCAGGAGTCGAAGACAGAGAGGGGATTGATGTTGGGTTTATGTGCGGGATGATTGGACACTAGAGTGCATTGACATTACACCAGGAGAGAGGATAGACTGACACGGCGATACACAAACACATACACTCGTCTGTGACAGTGTACCGAGCCAAGGATTACTACAATGGGCCACTTGTGTTTGTAGTAACGATCCCGGCCATGGAGATCAAGGAACGGACATTGAAACAATGTAAATCTGTGCCAAAGCAAATGTTTTTTGCAGTTTTTACAAGCTGTGTTCTTATTGGGAAAAAAACTAGCCTTTCAGAATAATCGTCCCCAAAATCGTCGTTGGCCAGCAGAGATGAAAGACACACACGGCACTTACCACACTGAAGATGGGATGTTATTACAGAACAAAAACGCAGTGACACTTTTCTTCCACATGAGCCACACTCTCTCTAAAGACTCCTTCAAGGCGACCGTTCATGTAGGCATAAATAGAAGGACGAAAAGGTACAGTGCAGTACAAACTACTGTGAAAAATCCACAAATTATATAAATATATTTTCATTTAAATATGTACCATCGCAGACTCCGATACAGAGATATTTTGGGGTGGATGCATACGCTGGTATAGTTTGTTTTGTTTGTGAATAACGGCGGGCGGCGGGAGCGGCGGGTTGGTTGTGATACCACGTTTTCAGTTCGGCTATTCTCAGAAACATAAGGGCTCAATTGCAACACTCATTGTGAATCTTTAAATTGGCTTTGTGACATGAAGTCCATTTAGGTTGTAGAGCAGTAAAACGCAGATCTCTGTTTGACAAACTTACGTCTGTTGCTTCAGTAATAATCATGACAAACGTTTTGTGTTCTGAGAGTGTATTATGTATTTTGTAAAAGCCAGCTACTTGGTATTCGAACGGACAATTGTGATACTTCAAATGACGGCATCAAACGATGTTCCACAAACACGGTGAGGTAATCCGACGCAAAGACCTGTACTGCTGAAATAAAGTGTTGACAATGTGTTATTTGAACCAGATCAGTAGCCAGATTTTTGCTTTTAGACGGGAATTTGATATGACCTCCATAATCATGCCATAAAATGCTGCCGTAAGGATGATCCGCCTGCAGCAGCATTTCAGAAGGGATTTAACATCCGTCTTAGGATGATTGGAATGAATGGAAATGTACAGTATATTAATAATAATAATGTCCGGTTGTATGACAATTGTAAGATCCACATTTTTACAGTGTAACTTTCATATGTTAAATGCCATTTACGCTTCTTGCGTTTCAACTATGTATTTCTTTATTTTTGTTAGTTTGATATAATGTGTACAGTTGTCTAGCCATGTATCATTACGTGTGAAATAAATCAATCATATATTGGGTTGTGGCGGGTCACTATGGCAACCACATAAGTAATATTTGTAGAGAGTGAGACGTGACGGAGGCTTGAGCGCACAGTTTGTGGTCGAGTGTTGCTGATTATGCTTTTGCCATCTTTTTTTAAAAATTTTTTAATGGATTCAAATGTGGGGCAGGGTTAAGGTGAGACATATGAGTCATGAGAGTTTCATAAATTACAGTTGTAAGAGAAAATAACATAAGAACCTAAAATGTTTGTTGCAATTGAGCACAAACTGGATGAGTTATTCCAGCTCAGAGTTATGGTTTTGGATTTTAATGCAGCTCTGTTTGTGATTTTGCTTTTTCTTTTTTTTTTCTCCACACCTTTCCCTCAGACCTGAATACATATTGACAGTATAGGATTTCTGTGATTTGTTATCATTTATTGGAAGAAAAACTGAGGGATGCTAATAATGCTGATATGAGTGATGAATCAGAGAAATCTACATCAACGCTCATGCTTTCATGCTACACAATCACAGGCGACTCTAGGGAGGGGGTAGGGTGGCTGTAGCCCCCCCACCCCCATGCCCCAAGAATTTCAGTAGCCCCACCAGAAAACTGGCAGTTTTCAGCCTAAGTTTGTCACATTCTGTGACTGATCCAGTACTACACCGCTCGGCCTGTCATGATAATTACTCCTATATGGACACGACCTTGATCATTTTTGCTGAGCTCGATATTGCCCATTATGTTTACATGTGCATTTATTTACATAAGAATGTCAAGTTACTTGAAGCCAGAATAAACAGCAGGGTTTTCATCAAGAGACAACCTCCGGTGCTGAAAAATGAAGCCAATGCAGAAGTGCCAAAGCCTGCAGTTCCTCAAATGACCCCAAAATGGGAGTTAATCCCAGTAGAACTCCATGTTAAAATGTCCAACTTTACAGCATGAATGTTTCGACATGTTTAGAGCTTGGTAAAAAAAAAGAAAAAGAAGTTTTGATCTGTATAGCTAGTGTCCAATTCACAACAACTGTTCAAGAGTTTTTATAACTCATTAGTTTAAGCTGTTTTAAGCCTTAAAGGTATGCATAATTATGGGTGTGGTTGATTGGAGTGACAGCTACCATCCACTCAGCAAGCCGCTAGCATGATGCCGCTAGTGCTTTTCTGGGCTTTTTAATACAAATGAGATAATATGGCTGTGCAGTTAATTGTACCAACAGACGTCTATGCTCCAGTATTTTCCACGAATGAAATTTCAGTATTATTTAATTTGTATGTTACCACCATTAATAGTAGTTAGCATGTATCGATAGGTAGGTAGCGGTAGTTACACTGATAGCGCCACATTTATTGAGGCTATATGCCGGTCATAGTTTTTAATACCTGCATCTAAGCCATGTGTTCTAAGAGCCACCGCCCAGTCTGCAAAAATATGCTTTAATCAATCACTCGAACCCAGGATAACACGCTTGTTAGCCTTAGCTACCTTGGTAAGCTAAGGCTTACGTTAAGTTGAAGCTAGGTGGGTGTGTTTGGGCTTCAGTAGTCCCACCCAGATCACACCGGTCTTGTCCACCCTCCAACCCTTTCCTCATTTATGGGTTAGCTGGGAGTTAGGCGCAATCAGGCACTGCCAAGATGGCGACATCTAGAACCAACCCACTTAAAAGCTTCAAACCCGTTCTTCCGGAAACCTACGGGTGATGTCACGGAGGGTTTGTCCATTATATATACAGTCTGTGGCTTTCACTACAATTATACGACTCGGCTGCAGTGTCTATGTTGAATGAACAGAAAAAATTATGATGAGACACGTTTTGCTGTCATTTCTGCTCCCAGTCTTCTCTGTGTTGGAGTTTCACCACGGGCGGGGCTCAGGCAGCTGCTCAATATACGTGCGCACACACACAAAGTGACAGCGGCAGTGAACCGGGTGAAGTCAACATAATGTGTTACTCGAAGCTAATCGGTGTTTTTTTTTTTTCCTGACGATTGCATCATTCCAACTATAAAATTTGGAAGAATGTTCAAATGTACTCACAGTGTAACAAAAAAAGTAATTTTACAGATTTGTTTTTATATTTAGAGATTTCCTGTATATTCAAAAAATACATAAAATATTAATAAGATTCTAAAAATAGACTGTGAATTGACATGCCTAATGTTAAACAACAAAAAACTCATTGCAGTGATAGTTATATTCCAAATTTTACAGTAGTTTTATGGCACCCCAGCTACTGGAATACTGGAATATTACTTTTTTTAAATATATATATATTTTTTACTTTTTTCTGTGTGGGAATATTGTGGGTTTAAGCTGAATGAGGGAGGAAAACAATTAACACAACCGAGCTGGTGTGTTGTTTTCGTGTAAAGCCCCTTTGTTTATTTAAAATTCAATTTTTTTGAGCAGTTTTATTTTGTTTTATTGTGTGTTTTTATTTGTTTTATTTATTTTCACTATTTAAATATTTCCCCCACATTGCAAATACAATGTTTGATTATTCTTAAGAATTAATAGTTCATTGCTCTGTGAATGGGTATACTTGTATTATCGGTGGCATAAAATAATGTCTTAAAATGACAATAATATCGTTTATATCAATTACTTCTGGGACAATATATTGTCCAGCAAAAGTAGTTAACATGACAGGCCTCTATAGCGCCCCCAGTTTCCATAACTACCAGGAGATATTGTTCATGCACTGCATTGGGATCAACTGAGTTCACGCTACTCACTTTATCAAGATGTTTGTTTCCGTTTGTTTTGGTATGCTCTCATTATTGAAAATGGATCATTTCCTTGTCAAACCACGCTGTCCATGAACCAGAACCTGGTGAGATTGCGAAACAGGAGGACAGCAGTCCAACGTTCAGGCTAGTCCAGTGGCATGAAGAAACAATTGTCCAGTTTTGTCTAAAAGCACCCAGTTTGACACCCGTGTAGACTGATATATTCCAAGAACATCTGGACATTGAGCCCTCTTTGCCCACGAGAGCCATGGCAGCATTTTCCAAAATGGCCATCATTCAATATTGCAGTTATAGGGGATGCTTCATTATGTAGATATTTGTGCTGGCAAGAAGGGCCAGTTGCATCAAATATCGTGCTAGAACTGATAATTGATACTTTACGATAGTTACTTTGTCCAAAATAATCAACATGGCAACCGTTTTGACAAATAACTACTGTAAACCAGGACGGGTGACAAGGGACAAAAGTGAAAATGGTTTTCTTTTGCCCTTAAACCAGTGAATTTACAAAGAAAATTGTGAAACATTGCATTACTTTTCTTGAAAAAAATAACTGAACTTTAGTTTAGCAAACATCTCATTGGTTTAAGGGCAAAAAAAATAGTTTTCAATTTTTGTCCCTTGTCACCCTGTTTTAGGGTAACAAGCTGCTTTCTTCAGGTGTAGAAATATTCGGGGAAAGTTACTGAAAACAGAAACTTCGTTTTTCAGTTATCCGAATAAATAAAATGTGAATCAGTAAAATAACATTTTTTTTCAATATTAAAAGGGTTATTTTGTCCTTTATTTTGTTAACCAGTTCAAGATATAATCAGACAACATATTTAGTAGTACATTCTATATACTGCCAATCAGGGTTGGGACGACTAATGAAAATCATTGTCTAATCTGGTACCATTAGTCGTCGACAAGTCGACAAGTCAACGACTGATCTTGACAATAAATGAATAATGTCAGATCTAAGCTGTGAAACTCTAAACTGACTTTAATTTAAGAAAAACAGCTGTGGAACTACAAGATGAATGGTGGCGTGGCGCTGACTTCTCAGTGATTGATTCCTTATTCTTCAGCTACGGGCTTATTTCTGGAAAGTGACTTTTGATTCCTCACGCCTGTGCTACAGCCTCCCGGCCTCTTTCCTGGAAACTGAAATTGGTGCTGATTCTCTGCAGCAGATTCTTTGCTGGAAACAAACTGAAGCGGAAACTAAGAGCCTTGGAGATTTCCTGATTCTTGGAAATAAAAGTAATCATTCTTCAAGTCAGGGGGCATTGTAAATTAAACCAGAGTGGAAATGTACACACTAAATTGTTTGTGTAAATTGAACATCAAAGCCATAAACATACATTACTTAATCCGGTATCTCACTGGGCTTGCGAGCGATTGGCGAGTGAGACGATGGCCATTCGTCTAATTCGGCTCTCGGTCTCAATGTAGTCTGAAATTATTCTCTAAGCAGTCGGAATCAGTATCCCCATTCGCTAATTAGTTGCTCGCCTTGATTTCATTTGCCTGCGGATTTTGAACATGTTCAAAACCCTGGTGGTGAATGAACGACTGCTTATTTTCGCAAACTTGTCTCTATTCTCCAACTAGTCTTTTTACTCACCAAGGAGTCATCAATAGACCGCTACCAAGTCACCCCCGGTCTGTTTCAGTCGCCCGGGTTGTTTCATTTGCTACAAGGTCGGATCATGGTCGAAATGCGGTCGCCGGTTGTTAGCGAGTAATTAACGAATTGAGGACGACAGACATACGGCCACTTAGAGAATATTGATCAAATATTCTTCAACAAGATGCCCAGCAGTTGTCTAATTCTTTAAACAGTCGTCCAAAAGTGGCAAATATGTCACCCAAATATCCCCAAAAACGTATCTCGCAGTCGTCTAAACATGCAGTCGTCACAGTCGCCAAACAGTCGTCCCTAAATGAGATATCAGCCTTAAGCAATTATTTGAAACAGACTATTTTTTTTTAACGATTTACCCTTAAATTGTTGGAAAATCATGTTATCTGAATTACCTGACTAGTGGACAAGAAGAAAACTAGTTGACCAGTCAGGTACTAGCTAGTTGTAGCCAACTATTATGACTAGTCGTCCCAACCCTACTGCCAATCACAAAGTAACTGTCGCATTAAATTGGAAAATGGCCAATATGATGATGTTTTGGCAAAATATCTTCGACAAATAGCTTTCAAGTATTGACTAGTCTGTTCCCAATATATAGGATTTCAAACAAGTTGTCTTGATGTCATGAACAATCAGCTACCAATTCTAGCCCAATGATTTGGAACAAATAGCTAGTCTTGCAAAAACAAATAGAAAAGGACACATCCCCTACAACTGCAACACTTACTGGCATCCATGGCTACCATGGCTGTGCTGGGCTCAATATCCAGATTTGCTTAGAATATATCGGTCCACATGTGAGCCAAATTTGGTGTTTTAAGACAAAACGGAACAATTTGTCTGATATTTCTGACTGAGCTGCTGGACGAGACAGAGTGAAGAACATTTCCACTGAAAGCAGAGCAGCCTCGATCCTGACTGTGTCATTTGTTGTTATCTGTGTAGTTTTTCTATTGTTCTGCCTGTACTTTTCCCCAGATTTGACAAATTTGCATTTGTGTCCTGTCAGATGGGTAGTTGTTATGATTTTTAAACAGTTGCTTTTGGTAGTTGCTGTTGTGTATTGTATACTGTGAATTACCTGCACATTTAATACAAATTTTGTCATCTCACCATGAAAATCATGCCCCCCCCCAACTTTTAGATCCATGAAGAAAAAAAATAACTTCTAGAGCCGCCAGTGTACACAACTGAGCCATGTTGTACAATGCATATGTTTCTTTTTTTTAATGTCAAATTTTAACTTTAATTGCAGCCATGTTTAGCTTAACGTTGGCATCATAGGTTTTGGCCGTCAGTCTCTTTGAGAATTTTATTTATTAATTTTTTTAAGTATAACTCTGTGGCCGTCTAGCAGGCAGATCTGGTGGGCAGAGTCCAACTGCAGCCCCGCAGAGACACAAATAGAATATAAATGAAGGCTAAAGACGTAACATATGGCTGCTCATTTGATGTGCTACAGTCGGTGGCTTTCATTTGCAGATTTCAAACGGCATACCAGATACCTCCTTGTGTGCTATATTTGAGGATACAGTTGTGCATGTTAACGACGGTACTGATGCAGTGTTTGACGGTGATGATTGTGAGGCGTCTCAACAGCAACAACAGAACCGAATCCTTTCATTACACGCAGCAAACATTGAACATTTATCATGATTATTATAAATATTTAGAGGAAAGGGTTTTTTGCATCATTAGTGACTGGAACAGCCATGTGACCGCTTTGAATTTAAGACCAATATTAATGAGTGTGTAACTATAGAAACCATGTGACTGATGCAGTTTGGTGAAAGAAGTACTGACAGAGTGTGAATTATATATATATATGTATACACACTAGCGCGTTGACCCGTCACTGCGTGATGGTAAATGCCCTAAAATACCAACAAAAAATTAAAGGGGAAAATACTGTGTAGTTTTAAAATGGTCAAAAAGTGAACGAATGGTTTATTAGCAGTGAAAGTAGCATGCCATTGGTCTATTTTTTTCAGAAAAGAAAAAAAACAACAGCCAAAGCAAAGCAGTGTGCAACTGGAAATTTCTTTTTAGGATAGAGAAATCATAAAAAAAAATCTTACCTTGGATCATCAGGGGCTCAAGGCTTTGACTGTCCTGTCTGAATACAGAAAGATCCTTGACTCTTTCCCTACTCCCCAATAATTTCCTTTGTTATTTCTCCCTTCTCTTCTTCTTTTGAGGCCCAACAGTGAAAATAGTATCTGTTGTGTTGTCCTCTGTCAAATCCACGTGGAATTCCCTTTAACAACCAAATGAAGAGCTCATTTGCAAAACCCTCTAAGTCCAAACCCACAAATTTTTAATTGAAGCCAACATGGCTGCTTAAGGCACAGTCACACCTAGGCGTTTGGGCCAATGTATTTGCATTCGTCGATGATCGCTAGCCTCCGGTAGCCTGTGCTGGCCTTCGGCGGTGTTCACTGATGAATGGCGACCGCGTCCAAAATTTTCAACATATTGAAAATATTTCGGCGATTGCCGACATACATGTGGCTTCGTTGGAGACCGGTAGAGAAAGTTAAGCTCCACTATGACCAAGGTAGCCTTTGTTAGCCTTTGTTAGCATCTGGTAGTATCTGGTAGCCGAAGTTACTGGTGCGATCGTCAATGCTGGGTGCTGTTTCGCCCTGCCTGCTCAGAATCACTGACAGCGGTGTATCAAACCCCTCTCTCGCACGTTGCCACGTTGGCA
>OMMV01195141.1:0-13550 GCA_900302635.1 Chatrabus melanurus
GGCGTCTGGACTCCTCACCCTCACCATCTGCAGGACTTCAACACACGGCATCAGAGTCGACGTAGACGGATTGGAAGATTGTGTGTTTATATATATATACATTTTAGACACTCTGTGCATGTGTTATATCTCATGTTAGACTTTGTGCTCAGCATGGCCGCCAAGGATCTGTATCATTGGCAGTATGGCCATAGCAGATGGTCCCCCCTCTGAGTCTGGTCTGCTTGAGGTTTCTTCCTATACTTATAAAACATCCAGGGAGTTTTTCCTTACCACTGTTGCTATTGTGCTTGCTCAGGGGGTGGGTAAGGTTAGACCTTACCCTTGTGAAGCGCCTTGGGGCGACTATGTTGTGATTTGGCGCTATATAAATAAAGTGAATTGAATTGAATTGAATTGACCCAATATTACCATTTAGTTGCTCATTTAGTTGTGCTTTTGTATGATTATAACACCTTCAGGCATGCAAGCTCATTTGTTTTGTTTTTTTCATTTAGTGGGCTGTTGTATTGATTATGTCGTACTTCTTGCTTCTACAGCTATTCATGCAACTAATAGACACAAATTTAATGACTACAGACAGAGGCATTTTTTTGTGCCTAGGTCGTTCAACAAGGTCGTTCAACCAGAAAACTGAGTAAATGTCCATTTACCTGTTTTGTATATGTGTATATCTTTTAACCCTCATTAAAACATTTGAACGCTATGATTTTATTCTGTTATATTAGATTCTTTCAACCTGTATCATTGTGGCATCATTGGAATTCCTATGTAATTTGCAGCACTTTTACAACTGTCTTCCTAAGTCTATATATAACGTTACCAAAGGAATGTATTTGACAATGGCTCTCAAGTAGTTTTCATGTCTATTTTTTTGACTAGGTAGACCAATTTATCCTTTTAATTTAACATTTAAACTACCATGCAAGTTTACATGCATATAGACAACAAATGCAAAAATAGTACGTACATTTTTGGAATTATACTGTATTTAATAAATATTCCGATAAAATGTGCCGTCTATGGTGGCCGTTTTTCAAAATGGATTTTTACATGGCTAACATTTTTTTTCTTAAAGAATACCACAGAAGGGGTCATACATGCCAAATTCCATGCTTGCATCACTATGTGAACGATTTTACACTTATCCGCTGAGCTAAAACAGTGTGTGGTGAATCTAGCGCTGTATTTACCTTTGCTCTCAGGACTGTGCAATGTAAGGAGTTGGTAGCGCTCTCATACAGCAGGTCAAACTCTAACGTCCCCAAGGATGCTGTAAGGCAGTTAATGAAAAGTCACAAATGTGTGCCAGTTACTTTGGTTAATTGCTTTTGTCCCGATAACTTCATTGGCTGTGATAAAGATGCAGCAGAAAAAACACACACACTGTGCCATCAGGATTAAACACTCAAGAAAAACTTCTTCCTCAAAATATATGCGACCCAATCCAATATTATCTTAACCCGTATCCGTACAATTTTAAGATTCATTCTGTTTCTTCTGTCTTGTCGATCTGAGTCTACAGTATTGGAACTGAGCTCCTCCAGGCGGGTGGAGATGCTGTTCTGGCATTGCAAACAATCTGTTTTAATCTGGAAGACAAGTATCATCCCTGCGGACTGGGAGATAAGAATTGTCGTCCCAGTCCCGCTCTGAAAAAAAAAAAGGTGATCGACGAGATCGCAACAACTACAGGGGTATTCCATTGCACTTTACGCCGGGAAAGGTGCCTGCAAGGTTTCGTCTTAACAGGATTCAGTAACAGTTATTTGCGGCTCAGCAACCAGAACAGTCTGGCTTTACACCTAAGAAGTCAATCATCGGCCGCATCCCTAGCTCTGATGCCTCTGAGGCGTACCACGTGCATTGTGAGTGAACATCAGATATGACATTTTGGCCGTGTTGGGTGCTTCTGTGGGCATGATCCAGCATGCAGGTGCCTTAGTGTTGAGGACCCCGGCAACTGGAAAACACCAAGGGGACGCCTACGTGTCAACTGGCTGTGGCAGATAGATGGGGATGGATCGGTTGTCTGCCTCGGTGGGCGCCATCCACGATGCAAGGCAGTTCCATGATGGTTGCGGCGGCATGTGGCACCAGTGCACGCTCCCAGACTTAACTTGTCAAACTGGAATAATGTCTGTAAAAAATAGTGAAATAAAACATTCTCCGTGATAAACATGACCCTCAGGAATGCCAGCAAGGACGAGTGCCAGCTCAATGTCAAACACTGATTGCTGGTAGCTTAGGGGCCGTCTGTGCATTAATATGCACAACAGATTAGCATGTTGTTGAAACAGTAGTGGTCACTGGGCATTATATTTGAATTTATTGCCTTGTTTGCCTTACCTCAGGAATGGGAAGTCAGAACGAGGAATTGTCATTTGTAAGCTCTGTGTGCACAAGCGAAATTAAACACGGAGACCAAAAAGCTAATGTTTTGTTTGGTCAGTCTTCAAACTAATTAAACGATTGATTTAAATGTTACACACGTCAACCACTAGCCTCCTTGGTTAGCCAACAAGCTAATTGTTCAAACATTTGCTTTTGCCAGCGCTTCTCAAACGTTTTGTTTCATGTAAAATCGACTGCCTCGCTAGTTTAGCTAATGAGCAAATCACGACAATAATACTGGTTACTCTTAGTGGTTCTCGAATGTCTTTAGACGAATGCAGTTTGAAGCAACAGCGAACAAAGCTAAGGTGTAATTTTCTGTCTTTAAACTGAATAAACTAGTGATTAAAAAGTTACATCACCAGAGTGCCTCGCTAATTAGCCAAAGAGCACTTTACTATGTAGTAAAGTGCTCTTTATTTAGCAACGCAGCAATAGTTGCTAATGTAGTTTTTCTTAAATCTTTTAATACACAGTTTGGAGCAACAGGCGGACAAAGCTGTTGTTTTATTTAGTCTGTCTTCAAATTGAACATTGTTAAATGTTACCGGGAAAAGCTAACCACAAGGGATATTCTGCTGTAGGAATGAGGTCACAGTTCATGGCATTTAGAAAAGGCAATTAAAAACAAAAGTCTGAAACCAAACTGTTCCTTAACTTCTTCTAGTTAAAGTTGTATAACTATTAATTAGAAGGCTAATTATTATTTTGGACCATATTTGTGACAGAAACTTAAATAAATAAAATAAAAATCTACCATGTTTTTGGACGATCTGGCGGGGCTTGTCACTAAATATCAGATCACAGATTTCAAAGAAAACTTGGGCGTTTCAGCCTGTATTAAAATTGTATGAAAATGGCTGGCAGCCAATGAGTTAAGGGACCCACCCTAATAGGCAAAAAAAATACCCCTAATTTGACCAAAATTGTTACTCAATTCAATAGATTTTAGCACCCATAGAATGATACAAAAGGTTTCATTCTTAACATTCTAGTTTGAACTGCATAGAACCATTTTCAACAATTTTCAGACCAATGGACCTTTGGACCAATGGACCCTTCAGAATATTGACTAGTCAACATGACACTCTGTACACATCTTTGAATTCGGCAGCGGAAGTAGTACATTTGACTTGCAACTTGCTAGTGGATCACGTTCTTAAAATTTTAACACATCCAAGTGATGCAGCATTTTATTACAAATATCTGAGCTAATGCAGCTTGCTGTGCAGTTAATTGTACTAACGGACTAAGAAGTCTGTGCTCCAGTATTTCCATTGAGTGAAATTTTAGTATTATTTAAATTGTATGTTAGCAGTAATTAGCTGTTAACGTTAGCTACACTGATGATGCCGCAGTTATTGAGGCTATATGCCGGTCATCTTTTTAATACCTGCACCCAAGCCACCCGTTATAAGAGCCACCACCCAGTCTGCAAAAATATGCGGTAATCATCAGAACCCAGGTGATTTAGCATGTTAGCCTTAGCTAGCTTGGTAACTTTAAGATAGGTGGGCGTGTTCTGGCTTCATTCATCCCACCCAGATCATGCAGATCTGGCCCATGCTCCAGCCTTTTGCACATTTATGGGTTGGCCGGGATTTCGGCGAAGTCAGGCACTGCCAAGATGGCGACATCCAAAATCAACCCACTTGAGTTTCAAACCCGCTCTTCAGAAAACCTATGGGTGATGTCACGGAGGGTTTGTCCATTATATATACAGTCTCTGGTTAATGCCCAACTTGAGGCCTAGAAACCGTACCCATATTTCCCATTCATAAATCATATCTCAGCAGGGGTTTTCTTCAATGGGAAATTATGGGTTCAGACAGTTGAAGCATCAGTGCCTAACCTGAACCCTTTCCTTCATCATAGGCAATGCTGTTTTTGTTTTAAGCATTCTGACACTTATCTCACATATCCACACGAGTGTGGATTTTTTTTCCCTTCCTTTAAGCATTTCAGTGAAATCAGATGATTACTGGGCATCAGCGCCTGGTTCTTTCAATTCACTCACTGCTATCATCGCTGTCACAGCTGTCAATCCCAATCGAGGTGTCCATGCTGCTCATGGCTGACAGCGAGCCCCCTCCTCCTTCGGCGCCTGGTAACAAAGGTGACAATAGGCTGCCGCTGTGTTCACCTCCTCCCTCCTCGACTGGAGCGCCAGCTTGGTGGACACTGCCAGGGCTGACTGGGGCGCTTACCCCACTCTGATTGGGTGAGAGTGGCTCAGAGAAGGAGGATGTGGGTGAGAGGCGAGGGAAGTATGCAGAGATTTGACGGATGGGGCGGATTGGACCGGGGCAGACATCAATGGCCATGTGCTCCTGGATGGAGATGCCCAAGCGATTTCCCTTCCGCACAGTCATAGGGCTGGAGGAGAGGAGTAAAAGCAAATACGGGGGGGGGAAGAGTTGTAAATTTAAAGCCAATTACTTCTTCTCAGTGATGTTCCTGTTGAAACACAGCGGACATTTAGCCTGAAACTACAAGGGAGACATGGCTCTATAAAAAGTTAAACACCACAATATGACAGTGTTACGTAAGGAAACTCTTTCAGCGTAAAATATTAACACCGCCGTGGATGACAAGAACACTAAAGTGTCAAAAGTTCTCTCATCATTCGTGCCGTTACCGCTCAGCGCTGCGCTGTGTTCAGTTAACGTGAGTCTCACTTAATGTGCAGTGTTTGAATACGTTATAGTGTATGCGATCTGCTAGAATTCAGATTACAGGTTAGTTTATGTAAACAGAGCTGCACTCTGGATGTAGGAAACCAAACAGACCACAGTTTGCTAGCGGGCATATTTTACCGAAGATAAACCACCACCTCGCATCTAATCCTTGCAATTTTGTGACTGAATGTACGTTTTTTTAAGTGCCGCAGATGACAAGCTAATCATCTCCACCACACAACAGAGGAGGAGCAGAGGTTATGTGACTGTTTGCCCGCAGCTACGGTATCGCAAAATGAGGTTGACAGAGTATGACAAAATTTTGTGGCGCTGGCCCACAGAACAGAGAAGATGTCAGAATCTGCACCTAAGCTTTTGCTTTTCACCTCTTTCTTGCCACATAGGTTTTTCTTTGATCCCTTTTAACAGTCTTGCTTTATGACATCACAAAGATCTGGTGTGTTCATAATCAGTGGAGTGAAGGTATGCGCTCTCTCTCGTGTTCTTCTAATTTAACTTCTTTTTTTTCATTTGGACAAAGCAATTCGATATGTGGAAATATGTGCTTCAGCATCTTTGCAAACTCTGAAGTAGTGATGTATTTCTTGTTCTGGTGCAGTTTTGATTATACATAAAGTGAGGTTTTAGTTTAGGTTTGAGTTTAATGACAATCACAAACATTTTGTATCTCTTACACTTCGCTATGCACCCTGCAAACAGGGGACATCCCCCTTAACGTCCCCGATTGGTCCCCACTGCAACATTCTCTGCCGAATGGTACCAAGGATGCTATTGGTGACCAAGCGGTTAAAGCAATTGCTTTCAGCGCAGAAGGTTCCTGGTTCAAGGCCACACCTGCCCGTTCTCCATCTAATGTGGATTGCATCAGGATGGGCATCCGGTGTAAAACTCATGCCAAATCAACAAGCAGATCCATATCGGATCTGCTGTGGCGACCCCGAATTGAAATTGGGAGAAGCCGAAAGGACTTACTTACTTTTTTTTTTATTGATGCCTGTAGCAAGTTCTCTTTTGGTCCTTGTGCGACTTTCTGAATGAGATGTAAATCGGACCCTCTGGGAATGTTCCCATTTAGTCCTCAGGATAATGTTCTCATTAGGTACTTCAAAGTCATCTTTAGAACGTCACATTTTGGTCACGCATAACGTTATAATGGGGACGTTGGCGGTACTTTCGTGGGACGTTTACTTTTTAAAATTTGTAACAATGTAAGATGGCATAATGCTCTCATTGGGATGTATTGATCAGTACATCGACCACAGACGAAACCTGCCATAGCCTGATAAAAATCAGAGAAAAATTCCTTATTCTCTCCTGCACCTCTTTCAGTGTAACGCTTTTAATTCATGGTGTAGCGGTTAGCGTCAACGTCCACCAATCTTGCGATCCTGGTTCGATTCCAACTCCATGCCAACAATGTCGCTTTGAATAGAAGAGTCTGGCTTACTAATTAAGAGTAGTAAAGGTCACTCAAAATTAGAGGGTGTCTACCTCAAGCAGGAATCGAACTTTGATCATCAACTTTGTGAGTGGCGACACTAACCACTACACTACCTTCAATGATAACAGTGGTGGTAGGCTGATATAAGGGCTGTGTAAAACATTCCCCCTGACGATACCCCAACATCCCTGGGATGTTCTTAGAACGTCTAAAAAAAAAACGTTACCCAACATCCTGCAAAAACGTTCCCATGATGTCTAGAAAATGTTCCCCCAAAGTCCTCACAGTGTTCTTAGGATGTCCCAAATAATGTTCCCGGGTTGGAAAGGAAACCCTACACATTGACATCTCAGCAGTTAAAGTGCAATCTAAGATGTGCTTATGTCTGTTATAAGGAGGAGACATTAGCTAGGAAGCTAACACGAGTTTTGATTCAATTTGATGTATACGCGGCTTTTTTCTGTGTTGTTTGGTTGTTTTTGTTTTTTTTAACCAGTAAATCTCTGACACCATCAACCAGTATAACTCCGAAACGGGTGAGCAGATTTTCATCAAACCTGGTAGGAATATTCCTTGGGTGAGTGTCTCCAGATGATTAACTGTTAAAGCACATAGGTCAAAGGTCAAGGTTGTCAAAAAATAGTTTGAAAACACTTAGTGCTGGAGAGACGACATAAAGCTTATATCAATCAGTAAATCATTGTAATCAAATGGTGTGAGTGATGTTATGATGATGTCAGTAAAACATCATGAAATTGCATCTCTATAGTCCAACAAATGCATTCATTATGTGTGTGCGCAGGATATGCATCACCTTTCATAGAAATACAATCATTTGATTGGCCATATGAAGTTCTCCCTTTATGTAGAAAAACAAATAACTGCTGTTTTTTTTTGTCATGCCTAAAAATTTGCATTTGTTCCATTGAGGTCATGGTTTTTGTCTCAAAAAAAAAAAAAAAAGAGTGAAAGGCAAACCACTTCTAGATTAAATTTGTAAGCACTAATAGGAACCTCCTCCGCCGCTGCACTTTAATTTCATTTGTACTTCGGGTACATTTCCTCGCTCTACTTCTTTATCTGGCTCTTCCCCCAAAATTTAACGCTGTCTCTTCCAGCTTTTGAGAAGGCTGCTTCTAGCTGTACACCGAATTACAAAATTAAGACATTTCTGTATCTCCCCCTTTTTTCACCAGAGGTGTTTCGTGATGCTGATATCTTTGCAGGAGTCTTTAGGGTCCTGGTGCTTCCTGTCTTACTGTATGACTGTAGACTTGAATGTTAACCAGTGATGTATAAGGCAACACCTGGATGTCTTTGGTACTCTGTCTCTTTGGAGGATCCTTGAGTACCACTGGAATGACTTTGTGTGAAAGGAGTGGCTAATCGGGACGGGAATCAAGAACTGGTTCAGCTGAGAACGGGTTTCAAATGTTTTTATCTATGGGAATCTTATGCTTCAGACACTATTAATTCCTCTAGTTAATGCCTGCATGTTTTGTTGACAGTTCCACTTTGCAAAAACTCACGAATGACATCACTTCTGATTTCATGATGCTAAATTCTGCATCTAGCAACGAGAAAAACACCTGCAGCGATCATGAAAACCTGTGGAGATCTACATTTTTCCACAGAGAAAATTGATCAGGCATCGATAAGGGGATCGATAAAGAACCGGACCGATAAGCAGAATTAATAATGGCATTGATATTCAAGTCAAGTGTGGGAGCACGCGCTGATGCTGCGCTTCGCCGCATCCGCGACAAAACGGAACCGCCCTGGATCCTGGATGGCAACCACCCAGGCAGACAACTGGTCCATCTCCACATCTCTAAAATAACCATCTATATGCAACAGCCAGGTGACACGTGGGTGTCCTTTGGCCACTGGGGTCCTCAACACTCAGGCACCTATGCGCTGGATCGCGCACACAGAAACGCGCCACATGGCCAAAATGTCGAAGCTGACGCTCCCTCACAATGCATGTGATACTCCTCATCTTAGTCTCCCCAAGTAACCGCTCGTTTGATACAAAGTCATTCCAGCGGTACCCAAGGATCCTCCAAAGAGACCTAGTGCCAAAGACATCCAGTTGTCGCCTTAGGTCATTGGTTAGCATCCAAGTCTCACAACCATACAGTAAGACAGCAGGACCCAAAAGAGTTGGACTTTTGTTCTCCTGCAAAGATATCGGCATCGCCAAACACCTCTGTCCAGAGACTTCATGACTCCATAAGCTCTTCCTACACGTCTCTCGACTTCAAAGGCCGAGGACCCAGAGACATGCATGTCACTACAGAGATAAGTGAATGTCTCTGCAAGTTCAACACTTTCGCCACATACAGATACACTTCTGATGGCCGAGTCCAGGAAGTCATTAAAAATTTGTTGATATTGATAAAATCTTATCAATTCCCATCTGTAGCGGTAGCTTAGGGCGATTCAGATGATGAGGGAGCGACAGCTAGCACATTTTGCCCGTGTGTCGCATTTCTCTGTGCATGATCCAGCATGCAGGTGCCTCAGTTTTGAGGACCACAGCGGCTGGAGAAGGCCAAGGACACGACCACGAGGTGGGAAGGGATCGATTGTCTGCCTGGGTAGTTTCCGTCCAGGATCCGGGGCGGTTCCATGGTGTGGCGGCACCAGCGCATGCTCCCAGACCTGACCTGATCTGGCTTGCCCCATTTATGCAGATGTGCTGCTAATTTTAATGCTTTCTGTTTCAGGCCAGGCCAAACCTTTTTGCCAACTTTGATTTAAAAAAAAAAATCAGTCTTCTTGCTAAAAAAAAACAAAAAACGGATGCTTGCTGAAAGCATAACCTCTTTGACGGATTTAAAAAAAGCAAAAAACAGAGGCTTTGCATTATAATTCTTACAAAGCAGGGCACTCAAAAACCCCCGCAGCCGACCCTAGAATACTGGATGTGGTATCTCACCATCACTGGTGCAGCTGTCTGTTACAACACAGAACAACGTGTCTGCACCATAAGATGTTGGTGAGTCAACAGGCTTGAAGCGTGGTAACGCATCACCTGAAACATTGTGCAGTGGCTCAACGACGCGAAAAGCTTTGAAGTGTTCCACAAATGTAGTCCGCCCTTTGATCCCACAAAATCGACACGACGTTGTTGAGCTTTGCATGTTCAAAGCAGGTGGAGGAAAATCCACCAGCTTTCAGAATCCATGTGTGAAGTAACACTGGCAGGTGTTGTGTACCTGATAGTCTGTGATATAAGTCAAACACATTAGCTTTCTCACCAGACCGGTGTTAACTCCACTGGAAATAACAGCAGAATGTCGACACTTCACACTAACACAAGAGGATTTTGACAGCAGGGAGTCTTTAGCGCAGACACGAGCCGGCCCTCTCAAGTTGTGCAGTTGCACGCACAGCTTTTAAAGCAATCAAATCTCCAAGATATCATCGCGCCTGATACAGCTTCTTCGTATTTATCATATTGTCAAGATAAAAGACTTGTGATATTTTTAAATCCAAGTGCTGTCACGCTGAGAAATCTTTCAACACAATTGGGCCTGTTTTTGCAGGAAAATGTGTATTTCAGTTGAATGCATCTGTTACCAGAGATATATAATAGCATTGTCCACTGAATCCCGATGTTCTGCAGTGAAATTGCCGTGTGAGCGAGTCGCTCAAGCATCCGTATTATCTAAACTGAAGTACTTGACGATTCTTCATGGACAGGCAATTATGGAGTCCAGCCTTTCCGGGGCAGAAAGCAGTTCATCGATAATCTGTAGGCGAGAACAGTCCTGATTATTACATAAGTCAGAAGCGTCGTGCTGAGCTGACCACAAGGCTGATGTGTCAGTTCTTCTCCCAAAATAAATGGAGGCGGGGCGGATTACAAAGATCGCACAGCTTTTGTTTTCTAAAGACGGCGGGCCTTGAGGGGGCGTGATGTCCTCAATACTGAACAAATCCCCCACCGGACAGCCCACGGCTCTTCCTGCCTTCATCGACTGGCGCTGAGAAGCTCGGAGGCGAGTGAATATTTGCCAAGATGAAGGTCTGTGAAGTTTAGAAGAAGCAAAGGAGTGTCCCAAGACACTTCTGGCAATCTTTACCAAGGATGGAGGATTTTCAAAAATCCCAATTTTTTTGTTTCTTCATTTGCCACAGATGTTTTTTCATGACCACTAAAGAGCTCATTATGTCATCAGTCGTCATGAGCAACCACGGCTCAGGCAGAAGTGACTGCCGACCTTCAGCAGAATTAGGGGCAGCGAGAGGGGTCATTTGTCATGTTTGGTCCGCTCTCCACTGCGAGCGGAACAGTGGGGGACGTACACCGCAGCCCGTCCAGCTTTTCCCTGGCTAGAGATAAAAGAAACACCCCGCAGTGTACCAGCCTGCAAACTTCCTCCCTGACTGAAGCGACACCGACTTTGGCTCTGCTGTGACAAACGATGACAGCCAGCAGTAGCCATTTTGGTGCCACTAAGTGCAATTAGCAGACCACAGCAACAGAACGGATGACTTCTGCAACCTGAAGCAACTGTTCAGGGGTCATCACTCAGAAAACCCACAAATAAGCCTGGGATTGCTGCACATCGGGACAACACTATTGTTTTTGCAGTTCTTAAATGTCCGGTGGATATATCAAGCGCAAACAACTGCTCAACAACAACTTTAGATCTCTCCCTGGATCCAGATCTGATGATTAATTCAGCACATGTGCGTGTTTGGATTTGTCAACACGGGATGAGCATGTTGGGTTGGATACACCAAGACAAAATTGGAATAAAAATGTGTTTTCAAAATCCAGCAAAACAATTCTGTAACTTCATAAAATTAACAATTGTCAGTTGCGGACAGTGTTGGAGAGGCTTTAGATTGCATTTTATTGTCCCGTGTTTTTAATACAAGCAGCAGTGGACGCTGATGGCCTGGGCTTTGGAAATGAAAGAGACGTTAAAACATATGTTGAAACAGACTGAGAGAATGAAGAAGTGTCTGCTTTGGCTACATTTATACAAAAGCCTTTCTGCGGGGTTGTGTGGACTTGTGACCATGTTATTTGAGTTTTAAATCATAATCGCTGTTAAACAATCTGAAAAACTATGTTTTATTTCTCAGATTTAGTAAATTTCAGTGCAGAAACGGTCTGTCTCTCTCAAGGACCCCATTCACTGCGTGGGCCTCGCTCGATCATCTACCTTGCTCTAGTTTTCTTTTGCAGCTAAATCCATACAAAATCCTTTCCACGGCGATGTGTGGAGGTATGACGGTGCTATTTGAGGTTTGGAACATGAACGCTGTGGAAGAATCGGAAAGTAATGGTTTTGCTTCTCTGATTTAGTACGTTGCTATGCAGAAACAGTCTGTCTCTCTCCCTGACGACCACACCTGCTCCTAATCCATCATCAATCCAGCATCCACTAACCATCCAGCAGGTGGCAGACACGTCTACGGGCTATTACATAAGCAAAACAAAGTTGTGCTTTGTAAATATAAATGAGGTGAACAAAAATATTGCAGAAAACAATTCACCCAATTAATTAAATAATCTATTTATTATACTAATTAATATAACTTTGTAATAATTTCTTTTAAATATCATTCATACTTAAATACACACAAGTATTATTACTGGCCCTTTATTTAATTTAGAGGTCTCTGTTATGACCGTTATGTCAGTATGATTGAGTTTGACACACTGGATGTGGTGTGATAACAGTGAATTATTACTCTTTTAATCAGTTATTCTATTGACAGGATTTTTGAGTTTTTATTATTTTTTCTAAGTTCTAAAATGTAAAGATTGGCTCTTTTTGTATTATGTTTGAGATAAACTGATTATAAAATGTAATACACCAAAAACAGACTTCTTTAAACTGCTTTAAACATGATTTAAATTGGTTTAAAGTAGAACTCAGAATATTTGAATGATTTTTTTTTTTAGCTGTTACACTAAAGAGAAAATGTGTCTTAAACGGGTTCAATCATCTTTAAAGCGGTTGAACCCAGATAGAATGTTATTTTCGGCTGCGTTTAAAAGGTAAAATGTTCAACATGCTTTTAAGATTTTTTTTTTTCTGAGATTATTTTACACTAGATATGTCCTGGGTTTAGCCAGCTCTAAACCAAAAATAAACTGGTTTAAGCAGGCACAATTTTACATAAAAAATTTGATTGAATGATTTTTTAAGTAATATTGAGACTGTTGCTTGCCAAAAAAAAATCTTGATGGTCTTTATTTCTCTAACATTTTACAAATTAGTTACACAAATATTTGCCAATTAAAGTATCGTGAAAAAAAAATCAAATGAAACCTTGAATTGTGAGCATTTCTGGTACCCACCCAGCAAAATGCAAACTCTTAAATTTGTAAAATCCCAACACATGATGAGAAAAGTGAGTTATAAAGTTAATGAGACCACCCAGAGGTGCTGATGGTGATCCGCAGAATCACCTGCGTGTCAGGTCCTGCCTCCTAAGCGTGCACGCCTGAGCACCGGGCGTGCACGTGTGCAACATTTACTCCCGCGGATAAACTTCAGGAATCCGTGTGTGCGCGCTGCGTGCTTGATGTGATGTGTGCAGTCACTCTCCTCCTGGCAGACGCGTCTGTGCGCTCCATCACCAGCAGCACGCGCACAGCCCGAGGACTTGTGGCTGAGGGCTGGTGGGAAACAAACGCCGCAGGGGGCGCATGATTGATCACTCTCATGCTGCCAGCTGGAACCGCCTTCTTTCTCTTTTCATCATTATCTCGTTGCGCAGGAGCGGCAAAGCGCGCTTGGGAGACCAGAATTACGCGCGCTTAGCAGGTCTGATTGTGATTCACGAGCACTTTTATGTGCTTGTGTGAGGATCCCACCTTCGAGACGGACAAAAAATTTTTAAATTAATTAATAAAGGAGCCAGAAGCTGGCAGTGAAAAATGTGTTGAGAGGTACAACATGCATCCTCTCCTCCTCCTCTTTTAGCTCCTTCACTTTAAATTAGAGTCACATCACAGGCACGGGCGCTCTCACAATCCCCCTCTA
>OMMV01195145.1:0-10483 GCA_900302635.1 Chatrabus melanurus
CCATGCCACATTAAAAGACATTGTAGAACCTTCAGCATCACTTATTAAAAGATTTAAGTGAATGTATGTCTATATTTGAGCTTGTATATATAATTTTGACCCTGTGTGGATTAGAGAAGATCCAAAATAAATTCAAACCTGTGCACCTTATTCTTGTTTTTTGAAGTCATTAATGATGTATGCTGTACAATCATTCCACCCTGGCAAAAGAACGGTTCAAAGAAATCATTAAAAGCCCAAAATTACCATGATGTTCATGACCATGATGAGTGTATGTAAACTTCTGATCACAACTATACATTCTCCTTCTTCATACATATATTTTCACTCTCACATATGTAGAGTTTTCTTTCATGTGTCCAGCCCCTGACTTGTCAAAAAACAAAACAACAACAAAACAAAAAACTTGCTGTAATAGTGATGATTTATTAGCTCATCCTGGGCTGAAGGCCAGATGAGCTCTTGCCATCATGAAGCGTCCATCTGTCCACAATTCAGAATTGTCCACAATTCAGTTGTAGCCCCTCCCTCAATTTTCAACGGATTTCAGTTCTGATTGTTTTGTTTAGAAGAACTAATCACTGCGCACAAAACGTGGTCATTTGTTTGCTGATTTTCACGTTGGAAACAATTTGTTTACAAATTTGTTTATTTGGGCCAGGATGAGCTCCTATGTCACTGATGTTCTGGTATTAATTATAATAATACTTGTGGCCTTTGAAAATGGACTGTGTATAAAAATGACTAATTCCTAAATGGTTCATGCAGTTTTTCTGTTAAACCCCTCGAAATAAAGCTAACAATATGCACTACAAGCACATCCCAATTGTTAAATTTCAACTCCATTGTGGTGGTGTCCAGAGGCAAAATGACAGAAATTGTCCCTGTCCAAATACTTATGGATTACAGCCTCTTATGTTTGTCAAAAATAAAATAAAATTCTGATCTCATCCACATATAGTTGAGAGCAAAAGTTTGAACACCCCTTCGCCAACTGGTACATGGTTTTAATTTTTAATTACATAAATTCTTCCTTTTCTTTCGACTCATACTGTTAGTTTGACTTTGGGTTTGGAATGCATGGGTGCATACTTCCACCAAAGCATAAATACCCTAATGTTAACAACCACCAAAAGAATCCCAAATTTGCAATTTACTACTTTAATAATAATAATAATAATTTTTACAATTAACAACTTTATTTACACAGCACTTTCCGAATCTGCCTCAAAATTTTAATGGGTCCTGCTGCAGGGCAGACCCATGCTTCTTGCAAACACTTATGAAAATGAGTTCTCGTAAGTCTAGTAAATTTTGCCATTTCCTGGCTCCATCCCTTTCTACAGAAGCTGTACTTATTCCAGAGCACGTCAGTATTTTCACCAAGTTTGGTCTTGCAAGGTTAACAAACGATTATAAAACGTCCCGTCTACACCCTGTTAATCCAGATCTGCTCCAAATAATGGAATCCAATTCTAACCTACAACCTTTTTTCTAAACAGGGGTCTCCTGGAGGTCTTTCAGCTGGATTTTGTGCTGAACAATGTTTCACAGCAGGCTGAGAGTCATGTGATCTCCTGGCGTCTGGAGTCGCCAGGAAACATCAAGGATGTGGCCATGATGCGGATCTACAGCACACCAAAAGACTATGTGGGCCTGGCACCGATGGTCATGGTGAGAAATGCGTCTTTGTGTGACATGTAATAAGTGCTGTGGCTCAGCATGTTGAAATTAAATTTCGGACAACAGGAGCAGCTCGATGTTCTCTTTAGTCACCATCATCAGTTGTTGTGTCCCTCTTTGACAGGAAACTTATTCCATTATTACGCTGTACATTCTTCAATATAAATCAAACAAGTGTTTATAAGGATGTAAAGTTCATCTCTGCTGCTTCAGTCCTCCATATGATGTACAAACTGGAATTTGGTAACTCTCCTGTGGCTGCTTTCTTCTAAAATATCTAGTAGTCTTGTGATCTGAGTCCTACAAATTCTGGTATTTGTAACATGCGACAAAAAACTAATTTCATTGAACTAATTGGCTGTCCAATCACCATCCATCCATCTAGCGATCTTTCTCCACTCCACAGGTAAGTAAGATAAAGTAAAGTAGCTCAGATGTTCTTCTCTTGAGCTACATCCTCCATCTTCGCCTGGGGAATTCCAAGGCATTCCCAAACTAGTTGAGTAGTATATCCAGCAAACAAAATGACATCCCCTTAACATTCCCTAAATGTCCTGTCCGAATGTTCCTGAGACGTCAATGCATAGGGTTCCCTTTCTGTCCCGGGGACGTTATTTGGGACGTCCTGAGAACATTGCAAGGACTTTGGGGGAACGTTTTCTAGACGCCACGGGAACGTTATTGCGGGACGTCCAAAGAAGGTACTGGGAATGTTGAGGGACCTTTATCTAGCTACCATGGGGATGTTATTGCGGGACGTTCTAAGAACATACTGGGGACATTGGGGGAACTTTAGGGGAACATTTTTTTAGATGTCACGGGGACGTTGGGGTAGTGTCAGGGGGAATGTTTTATACGTCCCTTGTATTAGCCTACCACCACTATTATCATTGTAACAATTGAAGGTAGTGTTGTGGTTAGCGTTGCCACCCATGAAGTTGGCGATCAAGGTTAGACTCCTGCTCGAGGTAGGTATGATTGCACAATGCACCCATCCTCTAATTTTGAGTTACCTTTACTACTTTTAATCAGTATAGCAGACTCTTCTATTCAAAGCGTCATTGTTAGTATGGAGCAGGTATCAAACCGGGGTCGCAAGATTAGTGGACGTCAATGCTGACCACTGCACCGTCACCACCACATGGATGTATACTGTAATTAAAACCATTCAAAACAATTGCACTGAAAGATGTGCAGGGGAGAATAAGTCAGTTTTCTCAGATTTTTATCAGGCTATAGCAGGTTTCGTCTGTGGTCGATGTGCTGATCAATACATCCCAATGAGTGCATTACGCCATCTTACATTGTTACAAATTTTAAAAAGTAAATATCCCACGAAAGTCCCGTCAACGTCCCCATTACAACGTTATGCATGACCAAAATGGGACATTCTAAAGACATCTTTGAAGTACCTAATGAGAACGTTATCCGGAGGATCAAATGGGAATGTTCCCGGAGGGTCCGATTTACCTCTCATTCAGAACGTCGCACAAGGACCAAACGAGAACTTGCTATGGATGTCAATAACGTCCTGGTAACATCCGGCAGAGAACGTTGTGGGGGGGACCAATCAGGGATGTTACGAATGTCCGGTTAACGTCCCAGGGATGCCCCCGTTTGCAGGGATAATCCCTCAAGCGTATTTGGTCTCTACTCTGTGATCATTTCCTCGTTGGATTTGCTTGAAGTTGATACCAGAACCACATAAACTGGCTACTTTCTACGCGAAGGAGCAGCAGTTCTACTTTAAGCTTCTTTCAGATTTCAGAACTCCTCACCCAGTCCAAGGGTGAGTACTGCCGCCCTTTGAAGGACATTTATTTCATCTTCTTATAGCCGCAATCTCATTCTCTATTACTATGCAAAGTTTGTGATTATAAATGTGGTTTGGAATGTAGATCAACAGGGAAATTGAGAACTTTTCCTTCTAACTCAGTTCCCTCCTCACTACGATAGTTTGAAGTAGTGCCCGCTTTCCGGGGGATGCTGCTCCAATCACCTTGTTGATCACTTGCTCCATTTTTCTCACCACCAGCGCTACAAAAATCCCTCTACGTATGATATTTGACAGTGTTGGCTGTTTTCTATCAAGACAAAAATGCCAAAAACTAATCTAAAAAAAACCAAAAAAGGTTTATCTTCAAGTGAAGAAATGAAAGACTGATCGGAGAAAAGAAAGGCTTACCACAAAGGGTAAATATAATACTATTTTCAGAACAAAACCTGAAATGCTTCAGCTGATCTTGATCACTGCAGGATTATATTTCCGAGCCGGAGGAAACGCGTTGTCCTGTGAATCGCCGCAGCTCACAGAAATTGCTTTCTGTTTTGGCGAAACCCTCATCCAGTGGCTTATGTTTGGGTCAGTGTCGCACTCTGAACTGGAGCATGTCCTTTTTGGGATTGCGGTCAGCAGCTGTCAAGCAGAGTTCACAACCTGAAGCTGCCGGGGAACATCTGCCCGACGTTTTAGTGCACAAGCACCAGGAGGAAATAAAAAAACGCACTGCTCGCCCAGAGCTTAGTCACACACTGCCCTGCCCATAATGGATTCAAAGGACGTTATCAGAGATCCTATAAACTGTAAAGTAGTTGCAAATCCGTGTCGGACGTGGAGTTGCTGTGCGACAAAAATAGCAACGTCAGTCTTGATGACGACTTACGAGACGAATGAACTAAGCTGCTTCAAAGATGCACAGCACAAGATGGGGATGAGTCAGAAGATTGGAGATGTAATGGGGTTTAGGTGCTACTGAGAAGAATTGATGATTTATAGGTGATAGGATGTCTTTTAATCCAGGTATAGAGAGATTCAAAGATGCATGTTGCCATCACAGAGATTCTATTTTTAGTTGGTGCATCTGTCCACTTTGTGCTGCATCTGCATGAACATTTGAATTAAATTTGTCAGCCTGTGAGGGTTTAATCCTCGTTAGTCTGGCTAACACCCGCTCTCTGCCCGTTTTCCCCGCAGCTGTACAAATCGTGTTGATTGTATCCGAGAACAACCCCATCATGCATCTCTCGTGCTTTAGTCCGGCAACGCATGCGGCTTTAAAATGTCATAGCAATGCAGCAACTGTGCCAGATACCCTCCTTCCTAAAAGAGTTATTTTTTTTAACAATAATTTCTCTGTCCTGCTCACCCTTTAGACTTTTATATGCCTTCTTTAAAAGCAGTTTGAAAATATACCAAAGTCTATTAGTTCAGATCTGAATGTCTCTGCGTGTCAGCTGCTTTTTGGTAATTTGATTAAGTGAAATCTGCAATTATTTTGCGACATGCACCACTAAAGTAGAAGATGAAACTAGGAAGGCGTTACCTCCCCTGAGGTCCAAAACAAAACATCACAAAATGCCAAAAAAATGTATTTAAACTCATTTCCTGCTGTAAAATTTGATTCTTTTCCAGGCTGAAGCAAATGCTTTCACCAGGTTTTATGAAACTTGGTTTTATTTTTTTTGTGGGTTCCTACAAATAAACTATCAAAAATTAAATATAAAATGGGAGTCCTGCTTTGTGAACGGTCTTGTCTGTTTTCTTGAGTCAAAAATCGACATTGTGGATAAGCTGAAATATGTGTGAAACAAAATGATGACAAATAAAAGTTAAATATAATCTTTGCTTCAGTGTCTACTAGTGGGTTCTACTACATGGCCATGTTTAGCAGTTTATACATACAGTGCCGACAAAAAGTATTCACCCCCTTGTTCTTTTACATATTTTAATAGCTTTATGCCATTAAGAACACAAAAAATAAATCAGGCTTCTCTGTCTTAAAATTTCTAAAATTATCCTCTTTCAACTCAAACTGAGAACAAATCTCTACAACTTGATATAAATTAAATAAAAATATCGAAGCCAAAATGATGGGTTGCATAAGTAAAGGCACCCTTTAGTATAACACACATAAATCGTCAGTTTTACAGCCAGTTTTCTTTAGACAAGTCGGGGGATGACTACATGAACATTTCCAAGTTACTGAATATATTTTGGACTTCATTCACATCAATTATTAAGAAACACAAACAGTATGGTACTCTATGGTAAACCTGTGTCACGTAGGCAGTTCTCAAAAATTGAGTGACCGTGCAAGAAGGAGACTAGTGAGGGAAGCCAACAAGACACCCATGACAACTCTGAAGGAGTTATAGGCTTCTCTGGCTGTGATTGGAGAAATTGTGCAAAGTGCAACTGTATGTTACAGGTCCTGACAATTATAGCTGTCAGTATTAAAGTTTGTGGATTTGCCTGTTATGTCCAACAACCAGGTTGTTTTCACTCATGGCTTTTGGTTGATTGATTTGATTGTTGGTGTTTGTAGATAATTTTTCTTGTATTTTAGTGTTTTGTTAATGTCTTTGTTGTGAATCACTTTGTGGCTGTTGTTTGGAAGGTGCTATATAAATAGTTGTTGGGGTGTAGGGGTATTGTTTTCATTCCTGTGTGTCCATCTGTGTATCATGATTTTTAATCTGATTTGGACCAAGCATGGTGGAATGACTGAAGGTTAGCCAAGGCCAAAATGATTTGATTTAGAGAGAGATTTAGAGGTGAAAAGACAAGGTCAACTTTTGGCTCAATGCTATAGTGGGGATATTTAGAGTGGCTATTTTGAAGAATTGGTTAAAAATACACCTTTGGTTACTTGGGGTGCAACGGTACACATCCCTCATGGTTTGGAATGAATCATGGTTTCAAGGTCACAGTGCAGTTCAAATCACGGGACATTCCTCTTAGCATTCCTCATGCAGATACAGAATAAAATATTTGTACAAAATTAAAAAGATGGAATGTCATCACTTGAAATGTTCAACATTTGGCTTCAGGAACTACAGTTTCTACATCCTGAACATTCTGCCTGAAGTTTTTACATTGCATTTTGCATAATCGTGTTAAAACAAACATCTTAACATGACAATATAATTCATAGTCAATGTTGTAGACCTCACGGTTTTTTAACGGTGCACAGCCCACCGTGCAGTAGTTGTAAATTATTGTGTTTTTTTTTTGGTTTCACGGTTTATTGTTGCACCCCTAATGGTTATGAAGTCATATATCAACTTTCTACTGGTCACGTGATCTTTAACCTGATGTAACCTTGAAAGGTAAAACTCATTTATAATGGCTATTTTGGGGAATTGGTTAAATATACACTCATTGCTAAAAGTAAACACTCTTGATCTAATGTTAAAGCCAGACAGAACTATGTATTATGGTATCACTGAAGCACAAGGATTTAATTTGCATAAATCTGTGTCAAACATGTGGAGCGGGTAGATCAGTGGGATATGGAGTTGTGCTACCGATATCTAGACCTGGGCTCGAGCCCTGGTCACACTACCTGTCTGTGTCCTTGGACAAGACACTTCATCTGCATTGTCCCAGTCCACCCAGCTGTAAATGGGTACCAGGCTTGGCTTGGGGAAGTAACCTGTGATGGACTGGTCTCCTGTCCAGGTGTGTCCTGTCATCTACTTCATGCCACAGAATCTGTGGATAAGCCTCAGCACCAATGGGCCTATATAGGAACTACAACTACTACTACTTCTTCTTCTTCTTCTTCGTGTCACACATGTAAGGTGTGGGTGTTTTACTCTGAGTCCCCTTTCTAGTTGTTTGTTGCCAGGTTTACTCAAAAACATGTGGCCCAATTTTCCTGACCGTTGGTGGAGGCCTGGAGCACCAACTTAACCTTTAAATTTTTATGCGGATCGAAGGGCAAATCCAGGATTTTTTTGGGGGAAAATTTTTTTTCTTTAAATGATTCATGGACCTAACTTTAAAAATGAATAAATCACTTGAAATGTTCAACATTTGGCTTCAGGAACTACAGTTTCTACATCCTGAACATTCTGCCTGAAGTTTTTACATTGCATTTTGCATAATCGTGTTAAAACAAACATCTTAACATGACATGGATACATGTAAATTTTTTTTGTTTATAACCACATAGTTTCATGTGAGTCACGATAACTCTGTAGATCCAGTGAAAATCAGTTAAAGTCTGGTAGCTTTGGATTGTTTATAGCAGTGGTTCCCAATCCTGGTCCTTGGGACCCAAAGTATTGCGCATATTCCATTACTCCCTGCTCTAACTGAACATAATGAGCCAAATCAGGCATGTTCCATTGTCCATCGTCCAGTTGGCTAAACACATCTGACTGAGCTGATGTGGTCTGAGTAGATTAGGGAGAAATGGAGAATATGCAGTATTTTGATCCCGAGGACCAGGATTGGAAAACAGTGGTTTTATATGATTAGAGGTCGACGGATTGGAATATAGCTTGATGTGACGCTCAACTGAGTGCCTCAACAGTTTCTATTATTTGTCAGTTGTGAAAACAAATGTGTAAATAAATAAATTACAGCCATCCAGCTTGTGAAAAAGTACATGGGAGTAAATAAACTGTGACCCTGCATCAACAGGCAGCTAACAGTCGCCGTGTCCGTCTTCCTGTACAGAACACTCATATCTTGAACACTGCAGTGCTGACGGGTAAGATAGTGTCTGTGCCTGTCACGACTCTGGCTGTGGAGGTCGACGGCTCGGTCACTGACGTCACCAACTACACCAGCTGCACGTCCACAGACCAGGATGTTGTCAAGGTAAGCGGTCAAACCATCGGCTGAGTCATTTATTTATTTTTTCCGTCCAGGATGGAAATCGTTATTGTTGTTTTTTTATTATTGCAAAAATCTTTTGCATTACAAATGCACAATATGAGAAAATCTGTTCCATACTCACAAGCTTTGCAATTCTGACTTGGAATATAAATAGTTTTTGCTTTAAGGGAGCAGCAACGTCATTAATGAAGACTCGTTTTCAAATTCCAACATTAGTTTATGCTATTTTTAAATGAATGAATGACATTTAAGAATGAATATAGAAAGCACACTGATAAACATGTGTTTTTAGTCTCTATTTATTGTTAACTTTGTAACTTTGCAAGTATCTCGCTGCTATTCTGTACAAATTTCAGTAGTTTCTCTTTAGTGTGTGATTGAAACACATCTTTATTCTTGACACAACTGATCAACTTTGACTCTTGAAAGTAATGATTAACTCTGCAAGGGCTGAATTGATTAGTTGGTTATCTGTAATTGTTAAGTGTTCCTCGAATTTGGAAACGCCTAGGCACGTACCCTCGAAAATGCAGTGAGTGAATGGACATGTGAGTCCATCTCCTCCAGTTTGACACGGTATCTCAAAAACAGTAAACATTATCATGATGTTGCACCGAATAAAAAGTGCACATGAGGACAAACACTTTCACATTTGGTGAACTTTGAAGCACCACATCAATTGAAAAAGCAAATTTGTTTTGCCCATGTAATATCTTATAGACATGATTTCCACCTGTTTGTTGATTTGTGGATGCTAGGTTGATTAGGAGCAGGTGTGGTTGTCTGTGAGAGACAGTTTTCTCACCAAAATGTACTAAATCAGAGAAGTAAACCATTACTTTCTCACTGTTTCACTGCAGTTACATTCTAAAACTCAAATAACATGGTCATACTTACACACAACCCATTGGCAAGGACTTTGAATGAATTTAGCCACAAGAGACAAAGGGAGATGGTTGAGTTAAGTATGTAGTAAATGGAGTCCGTGAGAGAGAGAGCGTTTCCACACAGAAATTTACTAAATCAAACAAATAAACCAGTGTTTTCTGATTGTTTAACAGCAGTTATGCTCTAAAACTCAAATAACATGATCACAAGTCCACACAACTCTGTGGAAAGGATTTTGTATGAATTTAGCTGCAAAACAAAGAGATGAAGGGAGATGGTCGAGGTAAATACACAGCCAGTGGGGTCCGTGAGAGAGAGAGTGTTTCCGCACAGAAATCTACTAAATCAGACAAATAAACCAGTGCTTTGGGATTGTTTAACAGTGGTTAGGTTGTAAAACTCAAATAACGTGATCACAAGTCCACACAACTCTATGGAAAGGATTTTGTGTGAATGTAGTCAAAACAGACAGTTCTTCCTTCTCTCTCTGTCAACATATGTGTGGTTGTGAAGTTACATGTAGCTTGGAATGAGCTCGTTTGCCATTTTGTTTTTTTTGCTGCTTGTTTTGAAATAAATGAAATGTTTGTTGGACAAAATAAACAATTTTAAAATGTAGTTTATAGTGTTTCTGTATCAAGTTTGCCTTTTTCCCCACTCATATTTGCTTATTGAATTTTAAGCGACATGAGCTTTAAAAAAGGGGACTGGAGCGTGTGTTCCAATTACACAGGAATCACACTTCTTAGCCTCCCCGGGAAAGCCTATGCCAGGGTGCTAGAGGGGAGACTTAACCCGATAGTCGAGCCTTGTATTCCGGACCAGCAATGCGGGTTCCATCCTGGTTGTGGAACGGTGGACCAGCTGTTTACCCTCGCACGGATATTAGATGGGGCTTGGGAGTGTGCCCAACCAGTCTACATGTGTTTTGTGGACTTGGAAAAGGCGTACAACCGGGTCCCCCGAGGTGTCCTGTGGGGGGTGCTGTGGGAGTATGGGGTACCGGGACTGCTGCAACCTGCAATCCGGTCTCTATATGACCAAAGCAGGAGCTGTGTCTGCATTCTTGTGATTTTCACGGACAGGATTTCAAGGCGCAGTCAGGGATTGGAGGTTGTCCAGTTTGGTTAACTCAGAATTACATCTCTGCTTTTTGCGGATGATGTGGTTCTGTTGGCTTCATCAGACAGTGACCTCCGACGTGCCCTGGGCAGGTTTGAGGTCGAGTGTGAAGCATCGGGGATGAGGATCAGCACCTCCAAATCTGAGACCATGGTCCTCTGT
>OMMV01195152.1:0-10991 GCA_900302635.1 Chatrabus melanurus
ATCCCTACGGTCAATTTAGAGTTACCAATTCACCTAACCTGCATGTCATTGGAAGTGGGAGGAAGCCGGCGCATTCAGAGGGAACCCACGCAAACACGGGGAGAACATGCAAACTTCACACAGAAAGGACCAGGTCGGAAGCAAACCTGGGACCTTCTCGCTGTGAGGCAACAGTGCTAACCACTAATCCACCGTGCCACCAAGGTGTAATATTGCACTGTATAAATAGCAGAAAGCTCTGCACTCTACTTTATACCAGGTTTTTGCTGGTTTATTGCACATTCAGTTTTTGCTGCCTCTCGATAGCAGCGCACCAGCACTGCGCCTGACTACATGTCATTTTAAGACCAACGTAGCCCAACTGTTGGCGTGCAAAATTTCTCAGAAAGTTGTGAATGGATTATATTAAAATATTTCAGAGAGACGGCCTGTGGGTTGGGGAAGAGGTGATTTAAATTTGATGATCTGCCTCAAATTGTTTCCTTTTATCTCTTTCCTTGTCATTGAAAGCCAGCTTTTCCTTTCATCTCTCTTCTAACATGTTTTGCTTATGGCATCGTAAAGATCAATTCTCTGCACGCACACTTCTTGCTCGGTGTTAACGTGCGCACAGTCTCACAATGGCTGACATTTATAATACAGAACACTTGGCTTTATCTGGTGCAAAAATTGTTCATGTCATTGTCTTACTTTTGTGCATACACAGAGTTTAAATCTTGAATCTACAGACTTTTACGTGTCAGGTCTGAGGTCTTTGAGTTCTTCTGATCAGGGCGTGTTGATTTTTCTTTTACTCAGGCTTTAAAGTGTGTGCTTTTGTGGTTGTAGCTGCCAGACTTCAGAACTCTCTTCGTTTGGAGTCGTACCCATTGAAGAAGCTTCTTAAACCTCACCTGTTTATAGGCGCTCCTTTGCTTAAGGTTTCTCTCTGTGAGGTTTTGTTTAGCTCTTTCATTATTTAGTATCTCCATTTTTTGCTTCTATCCATTTTTTGCTTGGACGGCTGCAGTGCATGAGCTTCCATCTGGCTTAGATCCGTGTGTGATTACTTGTAACCAAATTGTTGCATATCCAAGATACTTGGGATGTAAGTTCTTCTCACAACCATTTCACGCGGGTTCAGAGGGCGTTGCCCTTGATCTACATTTTCTCTGTTAAATCTGGGTCAATGTGTAAAAATAGGCCATCAGTCCAGGTGTGTGTGAGTGCATCCTTTGCCTTTGCTGTGCGATTTCTTAATTATATAACTTGATCTCACTACCCACTTGTGTGAGTTCAGAGAAAGCCTATCTTGACCTACTTTTTCTTGGTCAAATCAGGGAGAATTCAAATGTCAGTGACTGCTCGAATAGCTGTCTCTCTACTCTACATTACCAATTTCATAGGAGCTACTTATCCTTTAGGACAGATCACTTCTTTGTCATGAAAGGCTAAAATTTTACACTGTAGTGTTGAGCATAGATAGGGGCAGGTTTGGCTATTAGCATACAACCCTTAAATCTGAAAAATCTGGGACGGTATGGAAAATAAAATAAAACACCCAGCGATTCTGACATTTACTTTGACTTCTATTTCATTGCAGACAATATGAACCCAAGATATTTCATGTTGTTTTTTTTTCTGGTCAACTTCATTTCATTTGTTAATATACACCCATTCCTGCATTTAAGGCCTGCCACACATTCCAAAAAAAGTTTGGACGCCAAAGCATTTACCACTTGGTAATGTTGCCATTCCTTCTCACAGTAATGTTTTGGCATTGTGGATACCAAGCAATGAATCCTTTCATGTGTTATTTTGTGTCATTCTTCCTGCAAACAGGGCTTAAGGTGTGCAAAATTACAGGGTTGTCATCACTGCATTTTTTGTTTCGAAATTCTACATACATTCTCTATTGGGGACAGGTCAAGACTGCACGCAGGGCAGACCAGTCCATTATCCGTATCCTCTTCTTCCACAGCCATGGCTTTGTAATGTGTGCAGAATGTGGTTTTGCATTGTCTTCTTGAAAAATGCATGGACGTCCTTGGAAAGATGTCTTGAAGGCAGCATATCTTGCTGTAAAATCTCAATGTACTTTTCTGCATTAATGCTGCCATCACAGAAGTGTAAATTACCTTTGCCAAGGGGACTAACACAACCCCATACCATGACAGACTCTGGCTTTTGGACTTGTTGCTGATAACAGTCTGGATGGTCCTTTAGGTCTTTGGTCTGGAGCACACGGCGTCCATTTCTTCCACAAAAGATCTGGAATATTGATTTGTCTGACCACAATACACATTTCCAATGTGTGGTGGTCCAACCCAGATGCCTCTGAGCCCAGAGAAGTCGATGCCATTTCTGGACAAGGTTAGCATAAGGCTACTTTTTTTGCACAGTAAAGTTTTAAGTGGCATTTGTGAATATAACTCCATATTGTAGTGCTTGACAAAGGTTTCCCAAAGTAATCCATTGCAAATGTGGTTATATCAGCTATTGATGAATGACAGTTCTTGATGCAGTGCCATCTGAAGGATGGGAGATCGCAGATGTTCAGTTTTCTTGTTTTATATGAACTGAAATTCCTCCATATTCCTTGAAACATGTAATGATATTGGGTATGTGTGTGTCTGCATGCCAAGATGACAGCCCACCGTACCCTCCTAAGATGGCACCCAGCAAAGCGTGTGTATAAGAAGGAGTGATTTGGTGCAAAAGCAACCTAGAGCGAGGGAGCGGGAGAGAGGGAGGAACACAGCTAACGTTGACAGAGCCGCTGAATGGCACTAACTTTGAAGAGCTGTTAGCTGCGGCACTAGCAAGCTGTTAGCTTAGCTGTTTTTAAAGTCCTCAGTCCAAAAAAGGTCTGTTTGTGCACAAAACAGTCACAAAACCTTCGCTGAGATGTATTAAGCTTCTTGTGAGATGTTCTAGCTCCTGCTAGAGAGAAACGGCTTGGTTGCAGTCTGTACTCGGCATACAGGATTGCGCTGGAAAGCAAAATCAGCAGTTTTCTCACGACACGGCACTTATTGCTTCAATCGGTCTCCCTGGCAGCGAGTGAAGCTTTGAGCATCAGCGGATATGGCTCAGCCTGGGTGCGGCTGTCAACGAGCAGTCAGTTCGCACCAGGCACTGCGTTGAAGCTGGGAGACTCTCAGTGACCAGTTAAGTGGCCCGCCACGGAGTAGAAAAGGGGCTGATGTGTGTCGACATCCACTCATGTATACTGTTGAAGCTCCGCCTTGCCGCAAGGGTTTGTGGTAGATTGAATGTCTTGATCACCCAGTCACAGCATGAGGCCTGGTCCTGTTTCGTATCAACACCCCTTTTACCTTCTGCTGGACAAGAGTGATAAGGGACCTCCCTTTACATCTCTTTGTCTCCAACATGTTTTTGGCTTTTATGAGCTTTGTAGACCTTCGCCTTTGTCCTGGAGGCCACGAGGTTGACTCTTTTGTTATAATTTCATGGTCTGTAGGCCCAACAGTAGAATTTTTTAGAGTTCAGTCTTAGTTTAGGATTTCTTTGTATTTTTATAATATCTGTTGATTTTGAAAGTATAACACCTTACTTGCTCGTGAAAGATCCCATTTAAATAAGTGTTGCTTGCTTGTGTACATGTAGAAGGTTCTATAAATTAGCTCTGAGGACTGTTTTACCTCACTATTCTCCTTTGACTAAACAACCTATGACTGGATCAGAGACCTTTTATTCCAATAGTTGCATGTGTTCAACACTGACAGCAGTTGATTGAAATCATTTTGGACTCACTGAAGCCTGAGGATGCGATTCATATGCAGAGCACTGTTTTGCACTGCAGTGCAGGACGACTCAGAGATCATGTGGAAAGCTGTCAGCCCCGTTAATGTTTGCCACATCATACACAAATCCGTTTTTATACCAACAACATAAAACAGTGCAGGTCAGAGGTTGTTACTGATAGTGTTTCTGTAATACTACTACTACTACTACTACTACTACTACTAATAATAATAATTTATTTACTTATATCACACTTTCGATGCATTCAAAGAGCTTTACAAAAAAACAGCAAAAGACAGTAAAACACCAAACAATCAAAATACAGTAATTAAAAAAAAGAAATAATAAACTGGGAAATGCAATAATAAAGAAGAATGTTCCAATATCATTGATTGTAGTCAGTCAAGAAGAGCAAAGTCTTCAGTCTAGATTTAAAAACTTCATGCCAAGTCTGGGAGTATTCGCCACATCCACCACACATCCGAACCACCCCAGGTCCTGGATGGCAACCACCCAGGGAGACAACCGATTAAATCCTTCAGGTGAAATTAACTGTTACTTCAGCTGGAATTGAAAACCTGCTGTTTTCTTTCTGACTGACTTTCGGAGCACACAGCTGGCCGGCAAACTGTGATTGCAGGGTCCATGCTGGCACATATGGTTACCCAACTCAGCCATGTAAGACGGTATCAGTCTGTGCAATTATAGAACCGTAGGTATTCAAATGGCGAAACATATAGCGGCAGAGAGAAACTTGGTTCCTTTAGTAGTACAGAAATCTCACTGAATGAACCATGGGGAATGACATCAGGTTTGTTGATGGACCTCATACCATCAAACAGGAACTGCTTGGAACTGTGATATTTCCAAATTGTGGTACACCATGAATTCAGCACTTAGCACATGCTGGCTTTCATGCAAGCCACATTCTGTCATAAAAAGATTTCACAATGCAAAAATATGTTTTGGAATATCCTGGCTCCTTTACTTTATCTGCATCAGCTCCAAAATATAATAGTTTAAACGTGTTGCCAAGTTTCTCGAAGCTGAGTGCTTTATCATTTTGGGTCATTTTTCACTGGCTAACAGACAGAAATTCCAAACAGGAATGCAGGATCAGACAAAATGATTTTGACATTTTTTTTGAGACTGTATTCTATGGAGCAATGTAGTTTGTGAAAGTCTTTTGGGAAAACATCCACAAGCTTCTTTTTTCTGTGATACAGTTAAAAAGCATTATATTTTAATGCTCTCCATAAAGTGACTCACATGTACAATTAACATTAAGTGGAACACTTCCAGCCATTCCATTAATTTTAAAGCCAGCTTTTTTTTCTTTTTTTTTTTGCTCATTTTCACTAATACACACGCAGAGACACGCATATGTAATGTACATTCTGTACACAGCACATGCATGTGCACGCATGCCCGCATTATTAATGATGTCGAGATGAAACGACGTCTCTCACCTGGAAACACAAAACCACTGCATGCAGAGTGCCAGTGAAGTACGCTGTGAAAAGTGGAACACAATGTGTTACTTACAGAAAGTTGCGCAGAAATAAATATTTTAAGGCTACCGAGGTGATGATTTTTTGCCACGCCGGAAGCAATAACACAAAATATTTATGTACAGGAGACCTGCTTTGTGCAACTTGAAAAAAGAAAAAGAGATGAAAAAGGGCAGATGAAGGGCTTAATGTAGGACCATTATTCTTGTGCAACAGCGCAAGTCGAATGTGTGTAAGTAACTTTCCTCAACCCTAAGGGAGAGGGAGAGAGAGCGTGATAGCGTCACAGAATGGGGCCTTGTCCCCTCAGTGCTTGTACTCTAACCAGGCATGAGACATTAGCCCTGACTGCTACCCACCCATAGTCACGGTCACCACAAGTTAAATGACCAATTCCAATGCATCACTCGGGGCCAAATAACCATTCACAGCACTGGAGACCTGAACATATGTGACATGCTCTTGAACGAGTTCCAGGCATATGGTTGGCCATTTGAACACTAATCTTCGATGGCAAGGTCGAGTGAACTTGTGGAAGTTTGCGTTGAAGAGGTCCCACCCCCCCATCCTTTGGAGATAAAATAAATAAATTAAATAAGTAGAAAGACACTGAATGCAGAGAATGGGCCGCTCAACTTCATATAAAGTTTCACCAAACAATTTGGGGCAACTGATTATTGTCTTCCAAATATCTGCCACTTTAACACCAGGCACTAAACACTCATGCATTTTTACCTTACACCAAGGACGTAATGTTTTCACCGGCGTTTGTCTGTTTGCTTGGTTGTCTGCTAGGAGGATAACTCAAAAAGTAATTAACTGATTTCGATGAAATTTGATGAGCAGATAGATAATGGTCCGTGAAATAAGTGATTCAATTTTGGAGGTGATCCGGAATGTTTCTGGAACTGAGATCCAGGAGAATGTTTGGCACATAGCAACATTTATCTCAAAAGGTTTGAGAGGATGTTAATGAAATTTGGTGAGCAGATGGATAATGTCCTTGAAAATTGGGGATTTTATTTTGAATTTCATCCGGAACCCATTTTGGATCCGGGGTCCAGAAGAAGTTTTAAGCAATATGTGTGCCTGCTAGTTCTTCATGTATTTGCTCATTGATATTCATTCACTTGTCGAGAGATTCACTTATCACAGAAGTGACATTTATGTCTCTGGGTCCTTGACCTTTGACATCGAGGAAGAGTTTAAGGAGTCATGAAATCCCTGGACAGACATGTTTAACGATGCCAATACCTTTACAGTAGAATGAAGGTTCAAGTCTTTAGGTTCCTGGCGCTTCCCGTCTTACTGTATGGTTGTGAGACTTGCATGCTAACCAGTGACCTAAGGCAACGACCGGGTGTCTTTGATACTTGGTCTCTTCAGGGAATCTGTGGGTATCACTGGAACTACTTTGTATCAAAAGAGCATTTACTTAAGGAAATTCTAGGGGAGGTGATGGTCTTGAGGTTAGAAAGGTGGGCTTGCAATCAGAGGATCCTTGGTTTGATTCCCCATCATCATTCCCCAAGTTGCTTCTGGTGTGCAGTTATGCACCTTGCAGGGTAATCAACTGACATCAGTGTGTGTGTGTGTGAGAGAGAATGAGTGAATTCAATTTATTTATATAGCGCCAAATCACAACATAATCGCCCCAAGGCGCTTCAATATGAGGCATTATTGTTAAGCACTTTGAGCAACTGCTTCAGATGGAAAAGTGTTATAGAAATGCAGTCCATTCACTTAGATGAAGAGTATCACTTGCCTAGTGAGGGAACATCAGCTATGACCTTTTGGCCATGTGGAGTGTTTCTTTGGGCATGATCCTCAGTGTTGAGGACCCCATCAACTGGAAAAGGCCAAGGGGACGCCTACAGCAGATAAAGGGTTATTTTTGCGAAGTGGTGATAGACCGGTTATCTGTCTGGGTGGTTGCCAGAGCTGGTTCTGTGGTGTGCTGGATGTGGCGATGCGTGGCATCAGTGCATCCACCACACCTGACCTGACCTGCTCATTGATAATATTTTTCAAACATGTAACATTAATATGGGCTTTTACATCAAGTATGGCATTTGCCAAATGTTTGGGGATCAAGCTGGAGCTTTCCAACATTTGACCCGGGAATTTGAATATCTGGAGCAATCGAAATGCAGTTTTCAGATAATGTCATACTCAAAAAAAAATGCAGTGTTTGTAAAAAAAAAAGTGATTACAGGAATTAAGCAATCATTAAACAATATTACTTTGCCTCAGACACACTGCTGTTGGTGTTAGTCCAGCAGCTAAACCGAAAAATATTTCACATTTTGGAGAAATTAAGAAACTTGGCAGACAGGTAGAGCAACCCAGTAGGGTCACTTTTCGATTGGGACCCAACTCTGAAATGCCCCCTAGTGGCCGCCATCTTGGATTCAAAGTTGGCTGCCATATTTGACATATTTTTGTCCATAACTTCAAAACTAAAGCAGATAGAAATGTGATTTCAGTGGCTAACACCACATTTTCAGGGTTAAGGAATCCAGTGAAATCAGTATCAAGCATATCTGATGTCCACCATCTTGGATTCAAAGATGTCCGCCATGTTAGACATATTTTCTTATAACTTCTACACCAAATCAGATAGAAATGTGAATTCAGCTAATAACCCCTCTTTTGAGGTTCAGTGAAATATCTGCCATATTTGAATTCAAAATGGCCATCTGTTGAACTGTTGAACTGCTTGTACCCCAATGTTAATTATTTGGAAACCACACCATATGATTTGCACGCAGTCTTTTATTTGGTTCCTGATTTAGGCCTGGTTTTAATAGCACTGTCCATCACAGGCACATAGGGAGGTGCATTGGAGATTTGCCTTGTAACATTTGCAGTTTCCTTTGCAAGTTTTGCGTCCCTCTTCATACTGATCGATGGATGCTGCATGAAATTTGAGGTGCTTGATACCGGTTCTGTGCCTGGACTGGGTGCACCGGTCAAGGCACAGGCACAGTAAACTGGCAGAAGCTGTAAGACCAGACCAGCCAGAGAACAGAAGTGGTGGTAGTGGTGAGAAATCAAGGCTGAAAACACAGTATTTAAATGGAAATGTTCATTTTCTCATGGGATTATTGTGTTCCCAATAATGTTCTTTGGGGGCTACAAGTCCCATCAGATACTCGTCTCATCTTCAGCTTTCCCTATAAAACAAAGTGACACACTCTTGTGCCTGTAAGGGAAAATCTCTTTCTAATTAATAACTTTCTGAAATTTTGAATATATTTATTACTTTCACCAGCTGACAGATGTTTGTCAGCAGTTATGAGTTCATGAGATGGTTATTGGATCCAGGAAGAGTTGAAAACATTTTGAGGCAGATCCCTACATGAGTTGAAAATCTTTTATCTTGCCTCTCCTTTAATCTCACCCTGTTATTTTAGAAACCTGTCCTAATGATATCCCAAAGATCTACACATATGCTGCCCAAAGACCAATCAAAGCTTAAAACCCGCCCTGCGCCGGTAGGCTGTGGAGGTTGTTGCTCTCCCCGAGTGCACCTCCCAGATGCTTTATTCAACAGACACAGTACACATTAATAAACATTGCTGTAACTGTGCCAGAATTTGCTAAAAGGCTATTTTTCATCTGTGGTCTGCAGACAGATGTTACTCAACCTAAGAAGAATATGAAATGAAACAGTTTAAAACAACATTAAACAAAAGCATACTAATTAATCACTGGGGATCATTTAAAATATGCAGTGCAGAAGCACATAATGGAGAAAGCAAGAAACAAACACGCCGAACAAGAAGGATCACTCAGCGAATGCAACACCAGCATGCTACATATTTGACAACAATTCATGCAAATTAATTCTGTGTGATTCAGTGATACCATAATATATGGCTCTGTGTGGCGTTGACATTTCATCAGTTCTGTCCAAAATTGAACCACTTTATCCTTGACTAACACACAACCCTTCCACTATGTTTAATCTATATTGGCTCCAATCTGTTTGATTTAAACAGTTATGACCTTGAGTTTGACTGTATAAGTTAATCCATTGTCAAAGGTCATGTGACCAACAGAAAAGTGATATATGACTCCATGTTAGTGTTTAATAGTAACTGTAGGTATGTTGTTAACTACAACCCCAAATCAGAAAAAGTTGGGACTGTATGCACAAAAATAAATAAATAACAATTTAATTAATTAATTAATTAAAAAAATTAAAAATGGAATGAACCTTTTATAATTGCCATGAATATAAAATATTTCATTGCAAACAATATGAATCCAAGATATGTCATGTTTTATGTGGTCAACTTAAAAAAAAAAAAAAAAAGCTGGGATGTGGTAATTTATTCCAAATCTAAGGGTAAAATCCTCACTTTTACATCCAGTTTTGTTGAGACAAGTCAGTGGATGGATACATGAACATTTCCAAGTCAATAAATACTGTATGTCTTGGACTTCATTTTACATCAATCATTAAGAAATATGGTAAATCTGTGTCAAGTAGGCCTTTCTCAAAAATTGAGTGACCATGCTGGAAGGAGACTAGTGAGGGAAGCCACCAAGACACCCAGCCAACTCTGAAGGAGTAATTAACTAGGTGTTGCAAAAACAACACCAAAGTGCTTTTGCTTTTTTTCCAGGGAGGTTTGGCTGGTTTCAGTCTGTTTTTGTTTTATCTCTCTAACATTAGAGCAGGTAGCTCAGTGGATAACGAGCTGGCCTGCCAATATGAAGACCTGGGTTCGAATCCCGCTCATGCTACCTGTCTGTGTCCTTGGAAAAGGACACTTTAAAAAAAAAAAGAAAAAAAAGAAAAAAGAAAAAGACACTTGATCCACATTGTCTCAGTCCACCCAGCTGTAAATGTGTACTGGCCTTGGCTGGGGAAGTAACCTACATCTGACTGGTGTCCCGTCCAGGGGGAGTTGTAGACGAATCTGGAGATGAGCAATGGCACCAATGGGCCTCAGGGCGTATATAGGGTTTACTTCTTCTGTATAACATTCATGAAAAATCTACCTTATGAATCATAAAGTTCTCTAATATCCACACGTATGTCTTGATTATCTGTCATCAGCACTGGAATTTGCAACCTACTGCCTGGATCCAAACTACCCCAACACTTCTACAAGTTTGTGATTTGATTTGTGCACACAGGCTGGGTGGGGAAAAAAAAATCAGATTTCTGATTGTTGTCCTCTGTTGGGTGGCTGCGGTAAATAGTGGGGCAGAAAATAGAAAAATCGTGCAAAATATGATACAAGCACCAAATTAGGCATGAACAATGTCCAGAATCTACTCTTTCAGAAAAGCACGGTATACATTCGAAAATGGATGAGCTAATAGGATCAATAAATGGAATAATTTTGACTGTGTTGAATGCTTGGTCTCCAAAGTAAAGGTCAAACAAGGTCAACGTCCATTGGACACTATGAGATATGTCATATGTTACCCCGTAACGTGATAACTAAGCATAACAGATGGTGCAAACTATTCCTTTTTAAAACTCTATTAGCTCAACCAGTAATTTGCATCACTTTTTACCAAAATTGGAGCAACTTTAACTTTTGACCCCTGTACAAACTGAAATTGACCTTTGTCACCATTTTTGCTGTTTTTGCCCCATAACTTCATAACATTCAGTCACAGATAGTCCAAACTATACCTTTTTAGAATCTTTATGATCAGGCAAATAATATGGTATATATTTCAATATGATTGGAAGATTTTCCATTTGTC
>OMMV01195156.1:0-11236 GCA_900302635.1 Chatrabus melanurus
TCACGTTATACCAAAATTGGAGCAACTTTTAACTTTTGACCCCTATACAAACTGCAAATGACCTTTGTCACCATTTTTGCTGTTTTTGCCCCATAACTCTATAACATTCAGTCACAGATAGTCCAAACTATACCTTTTTGGAATCTTTATGATCAGGCAAATAATATGGTATATGTTTCAATATGATTGGAGGATTTATATATTTTGACCCCTGTGTAATCCTTCATTGACCCCTCATGGTCCTCAGAGGTCAAATCCAACTTGGCTCCATATCTGAAAATAAACCTTATGGTATGTACTAATTGTGGTAGAAATTTCATGCTTGTATAATAAAATCCACAATTGTTATGGTTATCCGCTGCACTAAAAGGAGAGCATCCTCTATTCTGACTGTATTGTTTGGTGGTTCAATTTTTTTCCCTGTCTGGATAATTGTTTTGATTTTTAAACCACAATTGCTCATGTTAGTTCTATCAGTTGTGTATTGTATTTGTGAATCAGCAACATGTATGCAGTAGGCACTTACTTTAAAATGGATATTTACACATTTACAATAAATTCTGTTGCGTCAACTCAAAATAACAACGTCTCCACCTAAACCCACCAAGAAAACATCTCTAGAGCCGCCGCTGTGAAGAACCAATAACTATGTGGATGATTCCACATCCTTTTATTTTTTTTAACCTGCATGCAAATCAAAATTAAGAATTCCAAAGCATTTCCAAAATGCACTCTGAACATTTTAAGCCTGAACAGCACCCACCTCAAACAAAGATTCTGTCTTACAGGAATCGAACCAGGAGTTTATCAATGGACTGTTCAGGGCCGCTCTAATCTTCTGCCTGTTTAGCCCACAGGTTTTGCTCTGATGTGGTTTGTCGAACCAGATGTCATACCTCCCTCACATTCTGCTGCATTCTAAATTTACCAAACCAAACTGTGACAAGGACCACACACGTGCACATGTGTGCACAAAGGAGGTAAAGTGTGCAATGAGGCAGGTAAATTGTGACTGATAAAATCCCACGTTCGTGTTCAGCAGAGTCAATCTGCATTTACGCCACTCATTCTGCAAAGACAACACTGCGGAGAACGCCTTATTCTGGTTATCATGGTACATCATCATATTACATTATGAACTGAAAGATCAAGCAAGAAGTTTGAACTACGGCCTTTCCATTAATAATGCAACTTTTACTTATGTTTTCATTGTTACTTAAGTATTGTTTATGACTCAAAACAATGTAATCCTAGTTCATTCACTTGTATTATATTATGTTTCAACACCAAAGGGCGCAAATCAACTAGAACGGTTCAAAACCATAGACTGTATATATACTGGACAAACCCTTTGTGACGTCACCCATAGGGTTTGGGTCTGAAGCTCAAATGGGGTGGCTCTAGCTGTCGGCGTCTTAGCAGTGCCTGACTCCGCCTAACTCCCGGCCAAACCATAAATGGGTAAAGAGGTGGAGTATGGGCAAGACTGAAACCCAAACACGCCCACCTATCTCGCAGCTACCGAGCATGCTAAGGCTAACAGGCAAATTTTGGTTGGTGTATTTAAGTAACGCATATTTTTGCAGACTCTGCGGTAGTTTTCATAACGGGTGGCTTGGGTGCAGGTATTAAAAGGGGTGTATATGGGGACCGACTTGTTTTCAGAGCCAGTCTCAAGTGGCCATTTGAGGAACTGCAAGTTTTGGCACTTCTGTGTTGGCTTCATTTTTCAGCACCCGAGTTTGCCGCTTGTTAAAAACATTTGTTCTTGAAACGTGATGTCTTCCTTTTGATCCAGACTCTGGAGCAGTGTTTTGAAATACAAGTGTTGCGTAGGTTCCAAAATGTTTCGAACAGTGTTTCAAGTTTGTCGTCACTAATATGCAGCAGTAGGGACAAAAAATTTTGATATCATCCCCAGCCACACATTCTATCCATTCTTTAATTTTGGTTTTTTCTTTCCCTTTCTGTTGTATATTTTGTCCCATGTTTGCCCCCTTAGCGGGCATCGTGTTTCTCCCATTGGTTGCTAGCTTTTTAGCTGATGCTTGAAGGCAGGTAACTGTTTCTAATTTCCTGTAATTCATCCAGCATCCACTAACCATCCAGCAGGTGGCAGTCACGTCTATGCTATATTACCCAGGCAAAATAAAGTTGTATAAAAATGGGTGTGATTCTTAAATGGTTAATACCATATTTTTGTTAAACCCTTTGAATTAAAGCTGAAAGTCTACACTGCACGCATATCTTGTTTGCTTCATTTTCCACTGTGGTGATGTTGCCTATAGAGGCAAAGTTTTTGGAGGTTTTTTGTTTGTTTGTTTTGTGTTACTGTCCAAATACTTATGTGCCCAACCATATTGCGCTGTGATTAGCCTGTTCAAATTAGTGATGCGGTAAAATAGGCAAGTGCAAAGATGCCTGCTGTCTTCTTGTTTCTTTATTTTTTTTAGGACTACAGTGATAGATGTCACAGTATCTACATGCAGATAATCATACAATTATTTTAATAAAACGTGGACCTATTATTATTATGATTATTATTATGTTTTTTAGGGGGCAGGGTGGAATTTTTTAAGGGAACTTTATTCTTGAATTACCTGAGCAGATGAAGCCCTGCAAAAGCATGTGACTTTACTGTCCAATTATAGCTTGACAGCGCCATCTAGTGGGTTAATCTGGGCAGGGATGAGAGTGCAAAAGTGGGCAACCTGCAGCCAAAAACAAGAATACAGACATGATTTTCCTCTGGAAAGAGGTTTTATTTTTGCCTCTGTTTATTTGTCTGTCTGTTTGTAATCAGTAATTCAAAAAAAGTGATTTTTTTTTTCTTTGTGAAAAGTTTGAATGTTTTATTATTTTGAAGATGATATACATTAAAAATCACTATGCAATTTGGTCCACATCCGGTAAAGATCCAGAGCCGGCAGAGGCATGCACTGTCAAGAGTCCTGCTTTAAAAGGCCACAGTGATCGATCATTCATTCATTCATTCATTCATTCATTCATGGACCATACAGGCAGAACTGACGATATGTCTTTGTCACTTAAACGCAACAGCTGACACACACACTCCCTCCCGCTTTACGCGCGAATCCCCGCATGCGCAATGCCATCTGGATTGCCTGCGCGCAGGAGATCGCTAGAAGAAGATGCGGCTGAGCAGCCGGCGCGGAGCGCGTGCATAATTGGCCTATCTTTAGTCATAGATTTTCCACTTGCCTTTTTTGTCCGCTTTCTTGCCAAATCGCCGTTCCATGTGATCGGAAGGCCGGGGCTGCACCAACCCGAGCGGCTGTAAGCGGCGCAACAACGCAGCAGTGACTGGAAGGAGTTGAGCATCAAATTGCACCCGATGTCATTACGCGCACCCAAGTATCGAGGACGTAAGTAGCTGCACTTTTTTTCAAATATTATGCATGTGCAGCGTAATTAAATCCAGTTTTCAGCTTGCGTAAAGGATTTTTTACCTTTTCTAATCATAATTTTGTGTTTTTAAGGCTTGATTGGGCAGGTTTTTTTTTTTTTTTTTTGGGTTTCCATCCTGTGCGCTCTTTTAGCCGCCCACCTGTTAAACCTGCAAAATGCTCACAGTTGCACAAAATAGTCTTCATGCAGATTTTTTTTTTGTTTTTGTTTTTTGCGCGCTTTCATTTTAATCATTACTTCATACGTTATTTTCCGTGCGCTTTTTGTGTGTGTGCACAATGTGGCAGATAACCATCCGTCGGGGTTGTCGGGCATTTGTTCTTCGGCCCTCCATCTAAGCTGGTTGATCAACCGAATGTAAGCCTCTTGAGCGGTGAGAGCGAAACCTGCTGACACATGCGCCGCTGTCTTTGTGTGCGCGCAAACCCGGTTAACCCTTTCCATCTCTCTCCAAACCACTTTAAACTGTCCCGAGGTGGGAATCCTGCAAACGACCCAATCCCAAAATCTGTTTTGGTCTAAAAAGGTCTCTGCTTTTCTGGCTCTTTGGGGGTTAATAATTTAAAGATCATCTGATATGTGGGATTGGATTAATTATAGATTATTAAAGAGACACCTGCTCTCAGTAGAATAAGACCTGTTTGTTAAGAAATATCTATCTATCTATCTATCTATCTATCTATCTTTCTGATTGCTGAATTGCATTTAGAAAACAGGGAAACTAGATGAGCACTCAATGGAGAGCATGCCTCTGCCAAGTTGAAAAAGCTCTTTCACCCATAATAAAACCAACCTTCCAACCCGTGTGTGTGATTTTTTTTTTGTTTGTTTTGTTTTTAAATAAGGCCAGTGCTTTATTTAATAAGAAATTGAGAAAATTGTTAGAAAAATGTCCAGTCTCGCAATGTTGTCGGATGTTTCAAAAAATGTGCTGGATCTGTTCCTCAATCCAGATCTTCATCAAAACTGAATTATTTATGAAATTATTCCTTGGCCCATGTCTCACCACACCACTAAAGTTCATGAAAATCGGGTGCTATCATGAATCTGCCCTTTTTTTTCTTTTCTTTGATTAAATTTGGAAAACATTTTGAAAAACTAGAAGGGCACTGAGTGGAACACATACCTCTGCCAAATTGCAACAGGCCCTCCAACTATACAACCCACATGCCAACCTTTTATTGAGGTCCATCTATTATTTCATAAGAAAATGAAGAAGTTACAGAAAAACGTCTCATCTCACACAGTTGATGAAAGCAGAAAAATGTTCTGGATCTGGAGCTGCAACAAAATTGAGCGGGTTCTTAATTGTGTCATGCCCCACCACTCCTCTAAAGTTTATGAGAATTGGGCCCTCAGTAACAAATCTGTCCAGTTTTTTTTCCAATTCATTAAATGAATATGGAAAACTGGAAAAAAAAATTTATAAAATTAGATGAGCACTCAGTGGAATACAATGTGCAACAGGTGCTCCAACCAAACAACCTATATGCCAACCGTCAGCTATATGTAGTTATTTTTATTGAGGTCCATCCTTTATTTCATGAGAAATTGTGGAAAAAATTCAGAAAAAATGTCCCATCTCACATTGTTGATGAAAGCAGAAAGAATGTTCTGGATCTGCATTAAAACTGAATGGCTTCTTAAGTGGCCCATACTCCACCACATTAAGTAGCAAAGCTAACCAATTCTTTTCAACTCACTGATTAAATATGTAAAATTGGGGGGAAATCAATAAATAAAACTAGATCAGCACTCAGTGGAGCACATTCTTCTGCTACAGCAGAATAGACCCTTCAACCACATTAATCCCAATCCATATGTCAACCTGTCAACTATGTGTATGATTTTTTTTCCCAAGCACTATTTCATGAGAAATTGACAAAATTGGCCAAAAAAAAATGTTATAATTTTGCTATGGCATGTGCCCCACTGCTCAACTTTTTATTTGGCTGTTCTTGTTATTGATCGCCACAGCAGATCACCTGTCCCAAACTCACCCTGTCCTCTGCATCCTTCTCTGTCACGCCAGGCACCTGCATGTCCTCCCTCACCACATCTATAAACCTCCTCTTTGCCTGGTGGCTCCATCTTTAGCATCCTTCTCCTGATATACCCTGCGTCAATTCTCTCCACATACCCAAACCATGTCAATATCGCCATTGCTTCCAAACCGTCCAACTGCCACTATCTCGCTGATATGTTCATTCCTAATCCTGTCCATCCTCGTGACTCCCAAGGAACATCGCAGCATCTTTAGCTCTGCCACCTCCAGTTTCACCTCCTGTCTTTTTGTTAGCACCACCTCCTCTAAGCTGTACAGCATAGCTGGTCTCACCACTGTCTTGTAAACTTTCCCTTTCGCTCTAGCAGATCATGTCCCTCGACACCGCAAACAAGAAAGGGCTCAGAGCCGATCCTTGATGTACTGTAATCCCACCTCCACCTTAAACCCATCCATCATTCCTATCGCACAACTCACCGCTGACACACTCTCCTTGTACATATCCTGCACCACTTTCACATACTTCTCTGCCACTCCCCAACTTCCTCATACAATCATCTATCTGCCGCAGCCAGGTGAAGTGCGGGTGTCACCCTTGGCCTTCTCCAGCCACGGGGTCCTCAACACTAAGGCACCTACATGCTGGATCATGCACAGAGAAATGCGCCACATGGCCAAAATGTTGAAACTGATGCTCCCTTACAATGCAAGTAATACTTCTCATCTGACTCTCCTGAAGTGAATGCTTGTTTGTCACAAAGTTATTCCAGCGGTACCCAAAGATCCTCTGAAGAGAGCTAGTACCAAAGACATCCAGTTGTTGCCTTAGGTCACTGGTTAGCATCCAAGTCTCACAACCAGACAGTAAGGCAGGAAGCACCATGGACCCCAAAGACTTGGACCTTCATTCTCCTGCAAAGATATCAACATCACCAAACACCTTTGTTCAGCGACCTCATGACTCCATAAGCGCTTCTGAGGAATCTCTTGATCTCAAAGGCTGACGACCCAGAGACATAAATGTCACTGCCGTGACTGAATGTCTCCACACGTTCAACATTTTCGCCGCATACAGATACAATTCTGATGGCCAAGTCGAGGAAGTCAATGAAAGCCTGGATCTTAGTCTTGATCCAGGACAATCTCAAACCCAGACATTCTATTCCTCCAGCCGTGCGACCAACATTCATAGTTCTGAGTCTCACCTCCTTCATACCGTACCCTCTCTCCTCTCCTGCTGCCTATGCCTATGCCTTCTTCACCCAACAGTAGCATAGTTTCCACAAATACCCTGCTGGCCAACAGATGGTGGCGATCGTTGTTAATCAGGGCTTCAACCAATCCGGTATGGAAATCAGATGTGCGTTCTACATATGTTATTTGGCACAATTCATTCAGGATGCCGTTCCTGATGCGACCCTCCTCCTTTGTCCAGGCTTGGGACCGGCACTCAGAATACACTGGCTTGTGCACACCTCAGTGGCTGAGTTCCGCACTGCTCAACTGATGAATCAATTATGTCGGGGCTCATATTACAAGAACCTTTTCACCAAGCTAATGTGGGTGATCATGTGTCTTTAATACAAAAACTCCCTATAGACACCAAGGTGATGCAGCCCTAAAAGAAAAAAAAAAAGATTGTAAGAAATGATCTGTTTCTGTGCCTTTTGCTTTCAATGCAAAAGAGCTGCTGCTTGCCACGAGCCCATCTCATTGATACATGACATATCACGGAAGTCTAAAATAAGTAATTTTAAAATGAAATTTACTTGCAGCAGAAGACTATCTACATGTGCAATCATAGAACTGTGAAACTTTGAGCATGTTTAACATGCAACCTCAATGATATTAAATTGTAAAAAACAAAAATTTGTATAAACCAATTTTGCACTATATGATCACTTTGAGAGAATTTGAAGAAAATATCACACAAAACACAAAAGTATTTCATTGTAACTACTCGTGCAATGAATGCGCTTTGAATTTTAACCGTCTCTGATGCTCTTCCTTCCGTTCTTGTCTTTTCCACGCTGGCCTGATTCAGCATAATCAAGACCAAAGGCGGAGCCATGGAGGTGGTTGCACATCTTGTGAATGACACGGTAGAATTTTACAAATGGAGCCTTACAATAGCAGGTAAGCAGCAGCATAGGCTTCATTCATTCATTCTGATTCACAAAGTCGCAGTGATGTATAATGTTAAAGCGACCAAGTGAATGAGAATTGCACGCCAGGAGGAATTTGATTCAACTACTTGAAAACGGGTTGGTCTAAGCATTGAGTTATTGGAGAATCACAGTGATCTGGAGGTGGATGAAACTGTTATTCACTTCTACCAACATTATGGGACGAGCCTGGTGGAAATGAGCAAAATTAAAGCTACAGTGTGTAGGATTTAGGGACATTTATCAGGAGAAATGGAATACAGCATTCATAACCATCTGTTCATTACTGCATAATTACCTGCAACAACTAATCTATGTGTTTTTATAAGCTTAGAATGAGCCCTTCATATCCACATGGGGGCGGGCCCCCTCATGGAGGCCACCATGCTGCAGCACCATATTGTTACAGTAGCCCAAAAGGGACATACTTACTCTGCCTTTCACATTTTGCAGCACATCCAGAAGACTGAAGAGAAAAGAAGAGGAATCACTGGTTGCTCACCTATACACTGTCTACTGGTTGCTAGTGCAGGCTAACAAGTTTGAGAACCCTATTTTTGTGAAATGGAGGATCATACATATTACTTATCACAAGAGAAAGCAAGATAGCATGAATCCCCATTGCCAAAGAAACATGAAGGGAAAGTAAATTGTGACAGTCGACAGCATAATGCAGTCTGCGATCTCACCACTAGATGACACTAAATCCTACACTCTGTAGCTTTAAATTCTTTAATCACAGCTGCAGTACTTTTCGTCATGTCACTCGCTACTGTATGACTCAAGAGGTAACGGACAAGTACGATTTTACAGTACGTGACGGGACGACTTATTTGGTTCTCCGCTGTTCAAAGTATACACCTCAGAGTATACAATTGGTCATAAAAAATATTTTGACATTTTTAGGAAGAGAACATACAAAATATTTAAATGTATCATTTTTTTATACACCAGTAGATCGCACCTACTTTTCAAGCACGGGCAAGAAATATGAAAATGATCAATTTACAGCATTTTCATTTCATTGTAACTTTAACAATTGAAATAAATTATTACAGTCCACTGTTTTAACAAATATTTGCATTAGTTTAATATTTAGCTCACCAGCTTTGTAACATGGCAACAACTACAGAAAATATAAAATATATCTCTACAAGTGTATAAAAATCTTAGGAAAAAAACATTTATTTAGCAAAAGTAAAGAAAAGCTTTGAACTAATTTACGATGAAGAGTGCTGAGCATTAAAGAAGATACAAAAAATATATCTTGTGATTACCTTTTACCATTAATGTTGAATTATTTAGGTAACTATCCCATGGTTTTACAAAAACATTATGCAGAGCAATTCCATCATTAATTATTGATTATTATCCCCTGTTTGTATTCTTTGTGGGATCATGTGATGGGCTGCAAACTTACAACAAAATCAGGTTTTTATGAATCCAAGAAAGGAATGTTATACTAAAATGGTAATAAGAGATAATAAAAAAAAGAACAGAAATATATCTGTTTTTTTTCTGGCCAAATCTTGAGACAGAACTTATTTTTTCCCCATTTTGTACATAACTACCCTGAACTCTTTTATCACCCTGTTTTACAACACATTTTAAAATATAGTATATTCTTTTTTTTCTTTTTTTTTTATATATATATACAAAATTCTCTGTAGCATTTGATTTTTTTACATTTGCAAATTTTGAATTTATTGTTTTACTAACAGCCTAATTAAGAAGGATATCAAACACCACATTTATATAGAACCACAAGGGTGCTTTAGACTTTTGCACAGTACTGCATGCACATTATTATTGATTATTGGTGGCATTGAAGAATAGCATCTGACCATAACACGTTTATGTCCGACAGCTCAGCGTTAGAGATGCTGATTTGACTGTAAGATTTAATACTAATATTTTTCCAAATATTTTTGTTTGACAACAAACTGGGGTCTTACTTTAAAAATTGTTTGAATGCACATGTAGTGACGCCCTGTATCAAAAATAAGGATGATTAATAAATTGTCATCATCATTATGAACATAATGTGGGTGGAGGAATACAAAATAAGTAATCCTAAAACACATAGTTGCTTATTTATTGTTCAGGTTCTCTGTTTGATATCATTTAAATGAATGATATTTGTTTTGGAGTGTTTTTCAGCCAAAACAAGTTTTGAAAACTTTATCTTCAGCCCTAATGGGCATTTTTCACAATTTTCTACCATTTTATAGACTAAGAGTTAATTAATTAATTTTAACTGTAACAGGCCAGGGGGGTTCTGCAGTTTTTAAAGGTGAAGCTCAAACACGTGTGCACGTACAAACGTGTGCACGTGCAAACGTGTGCACGTGCCCTTATGTTTGTGTACATAAGTGTGAGAGTGATAAGTGTAGAAATAACTATTGCATTCCGTGTGCCATGTTGTTTCGTGACTTTTCAGACAAGAGGGTGGAAAACTGGCCGTTGATGTCGTCGCCCTTTCCCACTGTGGCCATCAGCTGCCTGTACCTGCTCTTCCTGTGGGCGGGGCCCCGATACATGCAGGGACGCCAGCCCTACACACTCAGGAAGACCCTCATAGTGTACAACTTCAGCATGGTGGTCCTCAATTTCTATATCGCCACCGAGGTGAGTGCCGGGAAGAGAAACCTACACAGATATTTGTATTGTTAGACATTCCCAAAACCCAAATGATATTCCATTTTTGCATTTGTTACAGAAGAAAAGATTGCAATTACAAAAATGGAATTTCCCACATATTCTGAACAAAAAAAAATTTGCATGAAATTGCATTTAACAAGACATTTTTTAAGCCAGATTCTCTACCATAATACATTATCATATAATAACTAAAATGGCACTTATTGGAGTGGACACCTCTAACATGGCCCAAAATTTCCATCATGTAATATAAATTTTTAAGAATTTTATATTCTTTAAAATATTTTTACCTTTCTTTGATGATACCTCAGAAATATAGCGTTTATTACAGACCAGATCCAATCGTTTTCCAGTGTTTGTTTTTGAGTAATCCTTAAAACAAACCAAACAACAAATAGGAAAAAGGAAAAACATTTTTATGCACTTTGATATTTTGTATGCTCATATAATGCACAGAAATAGCTAAGGATTGCATTTGAAGTATAAACTCCTGAAACATAGCTTGACTTCTTAATACTTTGAGCCAAATGAACCAATTGCTTCAGGAAATGAGCCGTTGTTTTTGGAAAAATTCAACTAACAAAATGAAACAATTGTTCCAGAAAATGATTAACTGTTTTAAAGGTATCAAAACACTAAACAACCTAATTGCTTCAAAAAAAGAAAATTTTTATGATTTAGAAATGCTTGAAACGCCAAAATAATTTTTGCTTCAGAAACTGACACTGTTTTACAAGGCATGAAACAGTAAATGAACTAATTGCTTCAAAGAAGATTTCACAATTTCAAAATGCTTGAAATGCCAAAAGAATTTATCCTTCAGAAAATGACTTTCAATGTGCTTGAAAAAGTAAAGGAAGCAATTACTTCAGAAAAATTATTCCGTTTTGAAACACTTGAAGTGCTAAATGAAACATTTCCTTCCGCAATTGAATCATGTTTTGAAACATACGAAACATTCTATAAGCCAATTGTT
>OMMV01195162.1:0-11841 GCA_900302635.1 Chatrabus melanurus
TCAGAATTTTAAACTTTTAAAGATGTTTTAAATGTTAAAATTGAAAGTGATGTCAAATACGGATTCTGGATCAGATCTGGATGAAACTTGGTATGGTGATAGAGGTTGCCGCTCTACATGTCTCCAAATTTCATATTAATCGCTCAAGAATTGATGGAGATGTGAATTTTTTAAATCTCGCCAATGATGAGAGATAGGGATTTTCAGGAATTTAAAAAAATTCCTGGATCCAGAATATGATCCGGATCACTCCCAAAAAGTAATCATTTGTTCCGTCGATCCAGGGCTATCGGCAACAAAAATTTCATGAAAATCCGTCCAGAACGTTTTCTGTAAAGTTGCTAACAAACAAACAAACCAACGTAACCGAAAACATAACCTCCTTGGCGGCGGTAATAAATAGCAGCGTGTCCAAATATTTCTACGCCCCACAAAAGATTGGTAGTGACACAATTAAGACGAAGCTCACTGGATGTTCTGCACATCTTGGCAGTGTAACTTATTTTGTAAACAGAACATTGTGAACAAAGAAGAGCAGTTAGTTGACCATCATGAAAGTGTCAAAGTGGTAGAGATACAAATCATCACTTCTGGGCAAAACTTTCACAATAAAATCAGAGCAAAAATAGGATGCAGATGTTTGTGAGTTTGTCCGTTAGCCTCTAGTTCAATTGATAGGCTTTGTATCCAGGCAACCATATGCGCAAATAATAGTGTGATCACGAGTTCTATTAAATCTGTGGGGAGAATTGTAATTCAGATTGTGTGTCGTGATTCTACCCCAAAAGATTGTTGTGTTTGCCCACCCTTGTTGCCAACAACTGGAAAGTACAACCCAAGGCAGAAAAAGTTGAGGCGATATGGAAAAGGAAAAAAATATGGAAACTGGGAACTCGGAATTGCTGACTTACAACTCGGAAAAATCCTTTTTATAAAGCTATGATAGAATATTAGTCTCCCCACTCACTCATTTTGACAAACCAAGTAAAAACATAAGCTAAAATTACGATTGATAACTGACACCGCGGACCTGATTGTTGTCTTACGTATCTAGCAGATATCCAGCAAAACCTTAGCTTGACATATGTCCTGCTTTTGTCCAGACTGGTTCCCAATGGGATCTCTGATGGCTTATGTTAGTTGTGTCCGTCTCTGTCTTTTTTTCCATTTTATGTCATTTTTTTGACACTTTCAAACACAATTGAAGGTCTACAGTGTTTCTTCGGCTCCATGATGCTCACACTCGCATATGTAGCGTAGCAGTGTCGTTTGACCCTTAAACTGCATGCTGGGAAGCATAGTTTTTCGGAGTGTCATGGCATCTTGTCAATGTATTTTAACTCACGTGGTCCAAAATCCTAAATTGTTTCGAGACAAGGTAAAGTTTGAGCATATTGGAAATATAAAACCTTTTATTTGAATACTAAAGAATAAAATATAGCGGTGGTGAAGAAAATCCTTTTTATGACCTAAATCATAAAAAATCCAAAGGGGCTACAGCTTTAGACGAAGCATGTGCAAAACAAAGTAATGCAACATTCGAATGAATGGTTTCATTCTAATGCTGAGAAAGAGTGAGAAAATAACAGGTGCCCTGATGAATTTTTCAGACTTATGAAATCCTGTCTCGTCAGTGGTTAATGTCCACTAAGCTTCCTGAATTACATTACGTCTTCTCACCAGTATTCGTACCACATCACATCCCAGCAACAATACAGCCCCTTTATATGAAGCACTGAGTCTAAATATGAAATGAGAAAACAAGAAAACAAGCCACATCGCAATTTTATATTTGTTTCTGGTACACTGATAAATGTCTGCAAAATATACTCAGTGTCTCTGCTCCTGCATGTTTTCCCGTCTTGTCAGGTTCTGGTAAGCGGCGCAGGAAGCAGGATCAGTGCTGCAGTCACCTGAACTCCCTCTCAGCCATCAAGTATGCGATTGTCTCCCTCTACATCCTGGTTCTTCTCACCATCTTTGGACTCTGTCTGGCCGGTAGGCTGTGTGGGTGTAATCGTGTGTTTGGGTGCACTACCAAACGGCTTCTCCTCTGATTCAGTTTGCCTGTAAAGATCAGACCTTTGAAGACCTCATCAGACTTTAGCTACTATGCACAGAAAACAGGCAGAAGTAACTATTGCGCAAATAACTTTTTGACAAATATTAAATACAAGAAAAAACACTTTGAGGAGACAAACATTTTTACATTGAGTAAAATAATGTTAAATGTGTTTTGGAGAAAACATATTTTCTCCAAAACTGCATTTTTTATTTTTTAGCCAATCCCCCATTCTTAATTGTGATACCCCACCTGTTGATGCTCAATAGCCATAATACATATGGAAATGTTTTCCAATCTTTTCTCTTTACAATGATACCAAAATAAAGGTGTTGGGGTTAGTATGGTAGTTTATATGACAGATTCTTTACCCCTAAGTTGTAAATATATGCAAAAAAATAGGCAAAATTACTAAAAATATCTTCAAAAATATAAACCTAATCATATTGGTGAGAATAAAATCTATTCATCTGCCATGTATATTGATAATGACAATGCTAAAATAAAAGCCCAGTTACCCCAGGCAAACCAAACGTACGCCCTTTGAAGTATGAAAAATGCCATTTTCTGCATTTTCTGCACCCAGTTAGGGGCCAATTTGTGGAATCCACACCAGATCTTACATCAGACCTTTTTCTTAAAGATTTTGCATGGCCAGGGCTACAGAATCAGACCTAAAGTGTAGAAAACTACCATGGATGCATTGCTATCACACATTTTCCATAACTAGAGATGCATAGCTTCTGAAAAATCACCACCACATGTAATCCCTCAAAATGAGACTGATCAACCCCCGCTCAAGGACTAATATCTGAGAGCAATCTGCCACTAGAAGTTGTTGGAACAGGTCATGGTTGATCCTTCAGTTCCCACATCCAACATGTCCAAGCTGAACTCTTTCTTCAAATCATAGAGCATACCCTACCAAGCTTTGGATCTTCATGGGACACTTATGGAGAACTCATCATATCCCATCTCATATCAATTCATGGCAATGTGTTGAAATTGTGGAACACTCTTGGCTATATCATTAATGTTCATGTCCACTCATAGCAGGCTCACATGAAGGTCCCCAACAATCATGCTTTTATTGTCTCACGGCAACCTTTTGACATATTTGTAAAGTAGTTGGCCCTACTCATACCAACATCTGTAAGTCCTATACAATCACTGAGGCCCACTGGACCGGTGCTTATCCTGGGATACCGCAGCGTGACATTGATGAGAGTCTATGACTCCTGCTGGACAGGACACCAGTCCATCGCAAGTTCTTCCCCAGCCAAGGTTGGCACCCTTTCACAGCTGGGTTTACTGGGATGATGCAGATAAAATGTCTTGTGCGAGGACACAGACATGTAGTCTGAAGCATACGCCTGAACTCATAACCTGGTCGACTGGTTGGTAATCCAACTCCTATGCCACAGAGCCACCTGCTGCTGCTGGACTAATGTCTGGAGGTAATCCATTGAACAGGAATCACCATGAAGACACCAGGACTTTCAGCTTTGGACAACTTGGTGCCCATCGGCAATTCTCATGGTCTAAATCATGAGCTCCTGTAGTTCCTATAGTTCTCTTTCCATGGTTATGAGATAACAAGATTTCAGTAGGATTCTACTCGACACATATTTTTATGTGATTACTGTACCATCATGGCTTATTCTTGTAAGGGCATCATAACTTGTTTTTGAAATGATCAGGCTTGTGCAATCTTTGAGAGTTCAGCAATTTAGTCTCTTGGCTCTAGATTAGGGCCTTGTTTCCAAAAAGCATATTTACATTTCTTGCATGCTATTTTTGATGGACAGACAAACTTTGTCAAAGAGAATCAAAATCTCTAAGGGAGGGAGTGCTCCAGACAAAATTTGTACCACCACAACACTGACAGTTTAACAGCTGTGCCGGTGTGCCGATTGGTCGACTTTTACCGACATCAGCCAACTGCATGCACTTCTTTTCTTTCATGTTCGTATTAACATTTTTTTGTACCTTTTCAAACTGAACTTCTCCATTTTGTCTGATCTACTCAGATGTGATCAGCTCAGTCAGGTGTGTTCAGCCAATCAAGAGCAGGTTGAACAATGGAACACGCCCGGTTTGGCTCATTATGTGCAGATGGGGCAGGGAGAAATGGAAAATATGTGGTACTTGGGGTCTTGAGGATTGAGAACCATTGCTTTAATTGGCCTCCTGGGTCAGTTATTTGTGAGTAAAAAACAGATTAAGGGTGTGTTTCTGTCCATCTATGGCTAACGATGGGAGTGTAAATTAGGCTCGTGAATGTTCACAGCTTTACAACAGCTGAGCTTTCCAATGCAGAGACATGTACCGTGATCACACCAACATTTCTTCTTGAATCTACCGTGTTTTTGACATTTGGCCCACAGGGTTAAACGTTTAAACAGAATATAACACTTGTATGCTTCAGTGAAATCCCTGGTTTTAGTTGGTGCCTGGCCTTAAAGTCTACATTGGTGCAATCAGAGTCACTCCAGTAAAGTCAAAGATGCTCGGGGCAAACACCACTTAAAGATGTTTGCTCATTTTTATTTCTACTTGGCAACAAGGCCTGTCATTGAAAGGCACAAACCTTTCATGGCTTAAAAGAATTCTAATCCCACCGTCATGTTTTCCATTAATTATCTCACCAAGGAAAAAAGCGGGACCATGCAAAACCCGTGAGCTGCATGTTTGTTGTGACTGGAATATGTGACTCAGCTGTATGCTAATTTGAGGCATGTAGATGACTTGCCTTCCTCACAGCAAAAAAAAAAAAATTTAACGAGTTGTTGTCTTCCATCATAACAAAATACTGCAGGTGTATTTGAAAACTTGAATTCACCTAACCTGCATATCATTGGAAGAAGCTGGAGCACCCAGAGGGAACTCGCACAAACATGGAGAGAACATGCAAACTCCACACAGAAAGGACAGAAGCGGACCCCGGACCTTCTAGCTGTGAGGCAACAGTGCTAACCACTAAACCACCGTGCTGCCCGTGAATGTGTTATGGTGTTTTTAAATGAGTTTATTATGAAACTAAGTACAAAACTTTTTTTTTTTTTACAACCACATGCTGCATTCACATGTTGATAGTTGAAGTTTATAACAACAAAATAGTCATTTGCAGTGTTAACAAGGACAATAATTTACTGTAGTGAAAAATGCAACAGCGTTTGAGCGTTTTGCGCAAAACTATCTTTCAACATTAAATTCTGGCTCTGATTGTTGCATAAAAAGCCAACATTTTACAGTTTTTCCTTGTTACCCGTCTCTCCTTAGCTGTCTTGCACCATCATTAAAGGTAAATCAACATTTGTTTCGTCCTTGTTGCTGCAGCAAGCAAAAAAAAAAAAAAAAATTGAAAATTTTACAATATTGATGCCATCGCGGTGTGCGACTGTCGCTTTCACAGGCAGCAGTAGCAGAATTTTCTGTCATTCTCTCATTGAAAACAATGGAACAGTTTAACGTCTGGCGCACACAGCCAACATGTGAACGGAGCAAAAGTCATATTAAAGCATTAGAGCAGTGGAGTTCTAATTAAAATCAAACTGTTTTTCTGAACCTTAAAAGGAAGCACGGTGGCTTAGTGGTTAGCGCTGTTGCCTCACAGCAAGAAGGTTCCAGGTTTGCTTCCAATTGCATAGTGTAGATATTAATGCACTCTGGTTATTAATGAGCGTTGGTTAAACCTTTAATTTGTCACCAAGAGACAAACGGATCTGCGCAGACAGGGTGAGCGAGCACGTGTGTATGCATGGAGCCAGAGCTCTTCATCTGTCTTTAACTGCTGTGATGCAGTTGGATCGAGTGATCCTTCTTTGTCTGTTATAAGGTTGGATTTTGTTATTTGTCTTTGTAATGTGTTTTTGTATTAAACCATGGGTTGTTACGCAGCTTGATGTATTGTCAGTAGATACAGTTTCATTTCAGGGTTTGTTGTTATTTGTCTTTCGGCTGCCCCCGGTTGTTCAGGGTTACCACAGCAGATCCAGTGCAGATCCGCATTTGGATTTGGCACAAGTTTTATGCCCTTCCTGACACAACTCCAGTTCTACATGGTGGAACACACAAAGCACCTGGTTTCCCAAGCGGTCTCCCAGCCAAGTACTAATCAGGACCTACTCTGTTCACTTCTGAGATCTGACAGGATCAGATGCACACAAAGCAGAATGGCTGTGTATCAGACCCATAATGTATAAACCAATAAATAAAATAAATGTCTTTTTTTTTTTCAAATGCTGCTGGAGGAAGCTAGCTTGACTTTTCCTCCAAATGAACAAAGGTGCACGGTATCATAGTCGTGGCACAAAATTTCAAACATTGAGGCTGGTGCCTGTCTGTCTGTCTTGTGTCAGTGTTACATGCTGTCACATTTCTTTCCTGTAGGTGTTGCAGGCTGACGAGGAAGATGAAGGGGCAATATGTAAATTTGGCGATAGTCATCGTATTGCCTGTAATATTTTCATTTCAGTGTTTAACGTCTGGAAAAGGTCCTGTAAAAACTGAATCCTCACATGTTCATCTCTACTCTCCAATTGGCCAAAAGGATGTCGTATATCACCAAGCTGTGGCAGATAGATGGCTACGATGGACTGGTGGTTTGCCTGCGTGGTTGCCAGTCAGGACCCAGAGCAGTTCCATAGTCAATTCAATTCATTTATATAGCGCCAAATCACAACATTGTCTACCCCACCCCTTGCGCAAGCACAATGGCAACAGGGGTAAGGAAAAACTCCCTGGGTGTTTTATGAGTACAGGAAGAAACCCACATGGATCTGCATGTAGATTTGGCACAAGTTTTACACCGGATGCCCTTGCTGACGCAAGTCCACATTACATGGAGAATGGGCAGGGGTGGCCTCGAACCAGGAACCTTCCGCACTGAAAGCGGTCACACTAGCCGCTAGGCCACCACGCTGCTAAAAATAAACAAATAATAATTCAGTAAAAATGGGATATTGGCCTGAAGGCCTTGTGTCCCTATTGCACGGTGGCCGTGCACTGAATGTATGGAAAGTTATTGCGAGTGCTGTTATTGTCATTTTTTTGCTCTGTGACCTTGGAAAGTAGGTCAAGGTCACTCATCATCGAACTCTTCCAAGACCTCCATGGGATGCATCTGTGGTACAAATTTGGTGGCCGTGCACTCAACCTATCAAGAGTTATTGCGAGGAGTACCGCGTGTCACCCTGACGCACGGACGCACGGACGGACAGCATTTCTATGTTCCCCACCGGGGCGAGAGGGAACAATAAATAAAGTGAATAAATGAATAATACTGTCAACAAATAAATAAACATCACTAAATAAATTAATAAATACCTAAATGAATACAAATTAAATGACTGAACAACGTAAATAAGTAAATGAACAACTTAAATGGATCAGTAAATTAACCACATAAATAAATACATACATGAATAAGTAAATGAATATGTGAAGGCCTAGAAAAGTGGAGGATGGGTTGCCTCATTGTTTGCAATACATGCATAAGGAATAATATGCTATTGCTGCTGCAGGTGCTTCAGTGTTATTAATTTAGTCAGAAGTGTTTTGTTTTTCTCTTGGTCTTTACATATGTCACTTTGGTTTTATCCATCCCAGTTTCTGATTATCGCTCTTTTATTTTTTTTCCACTCTCCCACCTGACTTCAAAAATTAAGATTGAGGATCAGACGTTCCGACACAGAAAATACTACATCATACTTATTATGTCATGAATGTATACATGTTCGGCCAAAGATGTGGCTCCACCACCGTGCCAGCAATGAAATATGTGTGTGTTTGAATCCAGTGCAGAAACTGGCCAAACCATGAAGTTGGGAGCAGGCCAAGGAGGCAAAGTGAGAGCTGAAAAGTCAAGAGTGAACTCACACAAAAAAGCTAAACGGAGCAACACAGAAGTGAAGCCGCGCGACTTTGTTCATGCCAGAACACCCGCTGTGAGTGTGTGTGTGTGTACGTGCACTCGCGTCGCATGAATGTGTGTGTGCACGTGGCAAAGAGGCCTTCTGTGGAGCCGCTTAGCTTTTGGATCAACATTTAATTTAAGAGATGCCACTTGAACCTTCTGGTTTGATTGCTTGAAGAAAAAAAAAAAAACTCATGTAAAAGCCTGAAATAAGGAAATGCCTCTGTGACGACAGCGTTGTCGTAGCGACATCTCTGTGGGAATACACACATACGTTTAACGGCAGTGGCTGTGTGGGTATGGTGTGAGTGGGTGTTTCAGAGAGCAGAGGTCTTGAAATGAAATTAAGATTTTAAAAAACGGTTCATTCCTCGAGGGTCCTGTTAGTTTGAAACCAGGCGGCTCTTAAAGCCATTTTTCAGCCTCGTCCCGTCTTGTTCTGACCTTCGTCAACAATTTCTTTCATGTCGTTTTTTCCGCCTTTCTTCATTTCTATCAAACTCTCCTTTATGTCCCTCTTTAATAACACTGAGCCGACATTTACGAGGCGCCCAGGGTTCGGAGAAGGTAAAACATAAAACCTACAAAGGATTTCTCGCACACAAACGCACGCCGCATGCTCAACAAAATTGTCCGTGAGGCTACTGTGGCATCATTCCAGGGGTTTTCCAAATCAACCAAGAAGAGGAACTGAAGTGGTGTAAGCTCCGAAGACTGGAATTTATTACGGCACTGTGTCATGGGTCGAACAATTTGAAATAACAACAGTTGGTCCTGATTTCCATAACTCGCACATCCAAATTTCCACATTAGTCTTTTGCTTGTAATATGGCAATTTGAATATGGCTTGTGATAACTGCAAGAAATCCTGTTTGTGCTTCCACGTCTGGTAAGCAGACCGGTCTAAAAGTTGGCACGGTTGTTTTGGGCCCGGGAGTTGCCAGGTTAGGCTGTTTTGCCCTGCATGGGAACATTTGGAGCTATCAGGATGACTGCACTTTCTCCTTCATTACGTAATCTACCACTGATTGGTCCCTGGGCAAGGCACTGGTTCCTCACCAGATGCTAAAACATGAGACTTTGCCCCACAGGTTTCTAAAACATGTGCACTCATTAGACAAGCACAACGTCAGACTAGGCCAAAAATCCGCCTGATCGGGATCTCGCTCTGGATCTGCCCCAAATTGAATGATGGGATTAAATGTAAATAAATGTTTTACGAGCTGTGTCATAAGCAGATGTGTTTTTCCTCTCATTTCATTGACGACTCGGCAGCAAAGGTCCAGAGTCGATTTAAAGTGTTACATATTCCTCAGAATTTCATTTCAGGGGGACTATGCATACAATTTTTGCCCGTTGCTTCAAAATTCACAGAGAAAGACTTTGGGGGGTTTTTTTTTTTTAAAGAAAAGAAATCAAGCCTGGCAACATAATCCGCTGGCAAACCTGAGGTTTCATGTGGTCTTTGCATCATTGTATTTGGTACTTTAAAAAACCTTTCCAATGCCGACCCCACACAATTTAAACTTTCTTCAGTTACTTGGAGCACCATTGTGTGTTTATGGCTTTGGTATCCATGTGAACACTGGCACGTGAACGGAACAAAGTTGGACTCGTTTACTGAATAGGGCTCCTCTAATGATGTCATCGACCGCCAGACCACAATCATTCTTGGGCAGTGTACAGACATGTAAACACGACACGAAAATAACACACAACAAGGATTATTTCCAATTATGGAATGCTGCAGAAAAGATTTTTTATCATAAAAGTGTCAACAAATTCGATACTGTGACCATATAGTAACATGCATGAATCCAGGAAGTCAGTGAAAGCCTGGATCTTAGTCTGGATCCAGGACGGTCAGCTTTCTGAGTTCTGCAACCACGACATTGATGATTCCTCAAAGATCACAGCATCATCTGCAAATCAATGTTGGTGAACCTTTCCTTTCCAACAATGCCACCATAGAGTGTGTGTGTGTGTGTGTGTGTGTGTGTGTGTGTGTAGACACACACACACTGGACAAACCCTCTAAGACATGACCTGTAGGTTTTCTGAAGAGAGGATTTGAAGCTCTAATGGGCCGACTCTAGATGGCGCCAACTTGGCAGTGCCTGATTCCACCTAACTCCCAGCCAACCCGTAAAGGTGTGGACTGCAGGCAAAATTGGCGTGACCTGGGCAGGACGAATGAAGACCAAACACACACCCCATCTCGTACTAACCAAGAAAGCTAATGCTAACAAGTTAACTTTGATTTGGGTGTTGGATTAACACGTTTTGCGGACTTGGGTGGTGGTTTTCCTAACAGGTGGCTTGGGTGTGGGTATTAAAAACTATGATATTGCCTCAGTGACTGTGGCGCCATCAGTGGGGCTCACGTCATCAAGCTATCGATACCTGCTCATTAGTGCTAACGGTGCTAAGTTAGAAATTAAATAATACGAACATTTCACGCAACAGAAATACTGGATTACTGACTTCTTAGATAGCCGTTAGTACAATTAACCGCACAGCAAGCCATATTATCTCAGATATTTGTAATAAAATGCTCAGAAAGGACAAACAACGTGAAGTCAACAGCAGCTAGCAGCCGCCTTGGCCTGGCACAATAGCTGTCGCTCAAAGTGACCACACTCCTAATTATTGATAAATTTATGACTTAAAATAGCTTAAACTGATGAGTTTTGCGAAAATTCAACCCACCCACCTCATCATACAGGTGTCATGAAACTACCTATAAAGACCGAAACCATTTTTTTGTACAAGGTTGTAGAGTTTTGGTTTTTATTGTGTGTGGGGGGGGGTTGTCCATGGGGATTGATTCGCATTTAGGGCCAGCCTCAAGCGGCCACTCAAGGAAATGTACAGACAACTGATCCATCCCCACCTCTCAAAAGTAACCACCTATGTGCCACATCCAAGTGAAACATGGGCATCAACCTGGCTTTCTCCAGCTGCCCGTGTCTGAGGACCTACGTGTTGGGTCATGCACAGAGAAACTCGCCACATGGCCAAAATGTCATAGCTGACATTCCCTCACAATGCAAGCGATACTCCTCTTCTGCGTCTCCCTGAGTAACTGTTAGTTTGACAGAAAGTCATTCCAGCAGTAAACAAGTATCCTCTGAAGAGGTGGACATCCAGTCTTCACCTTAGTCCACTGGTTAGCAATCAAGTCTCACAGCTATACAGTAACACAGGAAGCACCAGGACCCTAAAGACTTGGACCTTCATTCTCCTGCAAAGATATCGGCATCGCTAAACACCTCTGTCCAGCAACCTCATCACTCCATAAATTCTTTCCAGGCATCTCGATCTCATAGGTCGAGGACCAACAGACATGAACGTCACTACTGAGCTAAGTGACTCTCACTACAAGCCTGGATAGAGCTTTGATTTAACAAAAATATATCTACTTAAACAGCAAATATCTGTACATATAAACCTTTCAAGGTTTCTGTGGCCACAGTGTTTTCAGCAATTACACACTCCAGGCAACTCAAAATTTGCATACATGCTGCTTACACGACCCCATTGAAAGTGCATATACCCAGATTGAAAAAGGTCAAACGCTTCAAGCCCCACAGAATTTTGCCATTTCGACCCTCTTTTAGCTACAGCTCCCTCATAATTGTTGACAGACAGAACAAATGATACCTACTTGACTATTCACCAAAGTTATAGCGCTTAATTCCCTGTATTTTTCTCACAATCAGCCTTTTTCTAGCAGGTTTGAACCCAAATTGTGGAGAATGCATGACATCCATTTTGGGAAAACCCCTGTTTGTTACAGTGACGTAAAAGCGAGGCTCTGAGGTCATGTGGTTTTGTTTACATTTGGTTGTCAAAGGGAATT
>OMMV01195166.1:0-16624 GCA_900302635.1 Chatrabus melanurus
CGTGCGTTTGCTCGCTGAGCAGAAACGCAGCACTCGTCTGCATTCAGCACAGAGCAGAGTGCCGCCGTTAGCATCCACTAGCCGGCGTTAGCCGCCGCTGTTAGCCCAGCAGCTGCTGTTAGCCGTCCACTAGCCGGCGTTAGCATCTGCTACCGAGGTTACTGATGTTTGGCTGCTGCGTCGCCCTGCCTGCTCAGAATCACTGGACAGTGTCGAACCCCTCTCCCGCAAGTTGCCACGTTTGTAAAGGTCCCGCTTGTGCTAATGGAGTGCTAGCTAATACTCTCCTAGCATGTTGTGGAATGCCGTGCTGTGTTTGAGGTTCGCTACAAAACTGCGTAAACAGCAGTACTGCTGCAGTGAGGAGCGCTTCTGCTGAACACGGAGTTAAAGCGCGCGTTTCTCATTGTTTTTGGCGAACTAATTTAAATACTCGATAATGTAAATTTGCACATCGTTAAAACAACATTCACGATATATATCGCCCACCTCTAAACCGTTTCGCGGCGGCGGCGCAGCTGTTTTATTTATTTTTTTATTTTTTTTTATTTTTTTGCGAGAGCTCGTGCCGCCCCCTGGTAAGATGCCGCCCCGGGCGGCTGCCCGGTTCGCCCGCGCCTAAAACCGCTACTGCATGTTTAACTTAAACCCCTCAGAAAAGGGAAATGATGAGGTGTAACAATTTATGCATGACTGGGGAGCCCACAGAAGAGAACATAGATGGGTAAGTATAACACCGTTTATCATAGCCGTTGAGCAGGCAGAGGTCAGAATACACAGATTAAACAGTTCGCAGGGTGACACAATCCGTGAGGGAGAATCCAAAACAACAGTCCAAAAACACTGGCAGAGAGTCCAACCGTAGGTGATCATCATAAACAGATAATCAAAGGGGCATAGGTTAGCTTGGCAAAACAGTGTAAAAGCAGCAAGGGTCAGCAACAGAAAATGACAAACACGGAAGAAAAAGCGAGAAGACATGTAGGGATCAAGACGTTCTGGCACTGGAGTGAGGGAACACCAGGGATTAAATAAAGCAAAGAACAATTAGTGAAGAAAACAGTCTTGCACTTGAACAGGCAATGAGAGTGCCCGTGAAAAGGAAGAACACTGCATTAAGAAACACCAACGAGGAGTGCCAAAGTAAAATCACCAGTGGAAGTGTGTGGACCGTGACCGTGACATGAGAGAAGTATAGAAAACACAAATGCACTGTTGTCTACTTCCTTCAGATACATTGTAAAAATCCAAGTTTTATCTGACAACTTAACATTTATGCATTTACTTCTTTTTGACTTTTTAACATAACACAATTATGACATCACAGTTAATTAATGATTCATTTTCTCTTCACCACAACATGACTTTGTAAAGTTATCTGTTACTTTGAATAAACAAGAAATACCAATAACATTTAACTAGTTTTTTTTTTAAAGGATTTTAACAAAAGAAACTATTTGTCAGGCTCTACAATTGTTGGAACCATGTCTTTATGAGCTGAAACTGCAGGGCACTTAACCTTGTTCAAACTAAGCAGAAATCAGGAACACTGGATGATACACAACAAGAGGCCCACCTACTAGCCTCCACTCAGATTATGTCTGGTCAATAGTGCCACTGGTTGCTGCATCCACCATACTACAGAACCACCCTAGGTCCTGGGTGGCAACGACCCAGGCAGACAACTGGTCCATCCCTACCTCCTAAAAGTAGTCATCTATCTGCTGCAGCCAGGTGATACATGGGCATCCCCTTGGTGCTTTCCAGTTGCTGGGGTCCTCAGTACTGAGGCACCTGAGCAAACGATCATGTCCAGAGATGTGTGCCACATGGACCAATGCCTTATCTGAGTCTCTCTAAGTAACCTCTCATTTGACATGAAGTCATTCCGATGGTACCCAAGGATCCTCCAAAGAAACCTAGTATCAAAGACATCCAATCTTTGTCTTTGATCACTACTTTACATCCAGTTCTCAAAACGATAGTGTCATGTTCACATTCTGGTGTTAGGTGTCTGTTCTCTGGGTTGCTATCTCTTCTGATATTACGTCCTCCATGTTATATTTCTGGTGTTTATCTCCTTCTGAGTTCAGCACGGTGGCTTAGTGGTTTGCACTGTTGCCTCACAGTGAGAAGGTCCCAGGTTCACTTCCGACCTGGTCCTTTCTGTGCAGAGTTTCAAGTTCTCCCTGTTTTTGCATGGGTTCCCTCCAGGTGCTCCGGCTTCCTTCCACTTCCAAAGACATGCAGGTTAGGTGAATTGGTGACTTTAAATTGACTGTAGGCCCCCCCTTAATTGGAATAAGCAGGGTCAAAAAATGAATGAATGAATGAATCTCCTAGTGCTATCACCTCTGCATTATTATTCTGCTTATGCTTTTATTTTGACAGTCCTGCTCCTAGTGCATGTCATTGACTTTACTTCCTGGATACTCGGGTTTCCGGATTCACCAGTATATTTCCATAATTAATTGGATTATACAAAATTTAACGGTCACAAATGCCAGATTGTCTCGTGTGTAGCAGCTTTCTCATGTTTATTCCCAGTGTTTTGATTGATGGTTACCGACCTCTTTTGCCTTTTTGTTTCTTCTAAGTTTAGTCTGCCATCTATTGGTCTTCCTATGTGGTATGTTTGATTACTGTTTTACGGAACCTCTGTTGACATATTTGGATTCTGCCTATGCTGCAACCATTTCGGACAGTATTTGCTGATTGAACTGATTAACTTTGTACCGAACCCAGGCCTGTGTATCAAACCCGTCACCTGCTGTTTCCACCCAGACATTGTTAAGAACGGACTGCTAACAGCTAACAGTAGTTTCTGCCATCAGCCCTGTTAGCGGCAAATAAAGACTTTTTGAGCTTTTCATCGGCATGGTTTTCTGCTCAGGGGTCTCCAGTTGGGCTTCAACCATTACATACAGTATGACAAGAAGCACCAGGACCCTAAAAACCTAGATCCCCTACAATGGTATCAGCATCACTAAATACTTCTGTCCAGAGATATCATGACTTCAAAGCTCTTCTCAGTCATTTCTTGATCTCAAATGCAGAGGACACATGATTGCCATTGCTTGAGGTTTCTTCCTATACTTATAAAACATCTAGGGAGTTTTTCCTTACCACTGTTGCAATTGTGCTTGCTCAGGGGGTGGGTAAGGTTAGACCTTACCCTTGTGAAGCGCCTTGGGGCGACTATGTTGTGATTTGGCGCTATATAAATAAAGTGAATTGAATTGAATTGAATTGAATTGCCATTGTCAGTTACGGGTGTAACAAATCACATAATTCATGGTTTGGATCAATCAGATTAATTATAGATTGGATAATTTTTTTTGGATCAGCAAAAAAAGGGGAGTAAGTATAACTCTAATTTCCATTTTTAAAAAAACTTAAAGAACAATGAAAACAAGGAACTTTTGCCAATGGTCCTGAATGAAAATAAGGTGTCCAACGTTAATATTTTATAATAAAATAATTGTAATAATTGTTATATTAAATTTCAATATGTACAGTACTAGTGAATAAAAAATAGCCATTGGCAACATTATGAAAAGTAATTACATGACAAAGAAAGAAAAAAGCAGACCTGAGTTCATAACTTCAAATTATTTCACAAAAAATGAGGATGTCTACACTGTCTGATGAGAGGGTACTAATAATAATAATAATAACTTTATATAGCACTTTCAGAACAAATACATTAGACGTCCGAGGAGGCACACTAGTCGGAAAAAGTCAGGAATAGTCCTTTTTTGCTGGAGCTCAGCGGATTCCCACCCCTTGGCTCAAGCAGCAAAGGGAAGACGAGGTGCACACTCACTGATCTGAATGATCTCAGTGAGATCAGTGTGCGCATTCTGGCCTCAATTCTTGATATATAGGAGTGATTCTTTCTGTGCTTGTACCTCGACATGCGTCAAACCTGTTGCAACAGGGTGACTTGAGTGACACGCAAGGCTGCAGCATATATGTACAGTCTATTGGTGGCAGAGGCTGTTTGCTTTAAACATGCTCCGTTCCACAACTTACATGTTTTAAAACATGTAAGTTGTGTTTAAAATATGTAAGTTGTGTTGACAAACATAAAAACATTTAAAACACAAACTATGTTATAATGAATGTTTAAAACAATAAGTAAGCTTCTATTCAAATTTTTATGGGAGCAGAGTGAAAATGATGCATGGCGGGAAGCAAAAATAAAGCAATTTTCATTAAAAAAAATGCCTTGACCTTTACCTGAATCATGTGACCTTGGCCTCCAATTGTTGCAGTATTGTATTCAGCACCCTGAAAACCCATAATATCAACATGAAGGTCATCAAAATCGACGTATTTTCTACCGAGATATGACACTTAGCATTTTACTTGATACGGATGGTGGCTTGGAAATATGCTAATTTAGACCTGGTGGGACTTTTTTTTTTCCACTGGCAACATATAAATTCTTTACACTGATATCCTAGTGATGCTTAAAATGGTTTTAGAATGTAGTCACGGGGGGGTGCGCGTATGGGAACCAATTTCTCTTGCTAGACTACTAAGTCACTGGACTCCATGCAACCATAACCAACACCGAGGCCATGCAAGCACTGAATAGTGTGTGTCACAGAACTCATCCCTAACAAACACCAGAATTCACTGAGAAAAAGTCAGAGACTCTGCCCGCACTCCACGCTACCTAAATCTATCCATGCATTTCAAATGGTGTAACTGTCACTGCCCACGTGCTTCCATATGTCCTTTACGTTGGCATTAATGTTAAGCAAAACATCCAATAGAAGGCACTGCAGACCCTCTTGAAAGTTTCTCACAACATCAAGCATGGCGACGGTCGAAGAAGTTGTAATAATGTTTCTACTTCAAAAGAAACAAAAGTGCAGGCAGCAGTGTAGACGAAGGTGGTCTATGCAGCCATTAAAGAGTTCACAATAAGATTATATGCATAAAACTCACATCAAAATATTCTGCCATTGTAAACTGTCTTCATTGTGCCTTTTTGCCGTGGATTGTGTCTCGCTTGGGCTTTGCCTACACTGCCCCAATGATTTCTGGTGGTGCTGTTCCATTCCATCCATAAGCTTTCAGGGAACGGACGCAAATACAGAACAAATGAATGCAGAGTGTGGACAGACAGTTGAATCCGTATTCATAATGTTGAGTATAAATGAGCCTGAACACTAAAATTTAATGAAATGTTCTTGATAAGACTAACCAATGTGGAAAGTTTTGTGGAAATCAAATGATAGCTTTGAGTCATCCCTCAGACAAACAAAGGTGGTGACAAACACTATGAATGAAACAATCTTCTTTGTTTAGGTAACTGCACATGAAATTCTTTATGCATGCACTACAGCACATACACTATCATACATCATTGCTCAAATTCGGTTTTAAAATTGTGCTTGTTTATTAGCTGAGGAAAAATCTCTCCAAGTTTTTCAGTTGTTAAATCGCCATCTGTGTCATTGCTAGAGTTCAATGTTATTTCATTTTGGTATGTTTCCTGATTAAAAATTAGGTAGTTTATATTAATTACACACAGCTCTGATGTCCTTTAGTTTGACTGACCCTGTAATGTATTATAATCACATTCTATAATCAGATTTTCTGTCCATCCAGTGTATGAACTCAAACTGGTGATTCTATGCTTTTGACACATACTGTAGCCCTGTTTCCAAGAAAAGAATCAAACAACCAGAAGGGGAATGGATGGACTTTGTGAAGGTCACTTCGCTGCCCATAATGGCTAAAGTGCTCCCCACGGAGCTACTGAATAAGTCCTTGTTCTAGAAGAGTGATTTCCAACAATGAAAGAAAATTAGGAGAAATTCGGTTCCAGCCCAGGGGACAATGAGCTATAGGTTGAATTCTCGACCTACAATACATTGTGAAGATTACCTGAGAATGTGACCCGGTACATCAGCATAATGGAGTAAAAACCGGTGTGAAGGCCTGAATAAGGGCATGTTCTCTCTTCAATGATTTACATAGTTATAACAATGACTTCAAAGTCAGATGGGTCAAAAAAATTAACAGGATAAAAAAATAAATAAATAAATCAAATAAATAAAGGATTTTGACTCCACCACACATAGCAGGTGGTGTATCCCATATAATTTGCTCACAAGGTACACAGCCAAAGGCACGCTGCACACACTGCCAAACCACTGTGTCCAAAATGTGCCCAAAATAATCAAAACAAAAAGGCAGTGAGATGGAGAGAGGGAATGATGGTGAGTAGCAGGGAGAAGTAGAGAGTAAGTAAGTGTGTGCGGGTGTGTTTTGTGTGAGTGTGTACATATATATATATATGAAATATATATATGAAATTCATGAAATTTTAAATTTTTGAGATGCTCTCTCTCTCTGAGAGAGAGAGAGAGAGCGAGCATCTCAAAAATTTTAAATATTCGAGACTCATTACACATAAACTAAAATGTTTCAAGCTTTATTTTAATTTTGATAATTACAGCCTACAGTTCCAAAAAATAGAAAAAACATATCTCAAGTAATCTAATAGTTCATAAGATCAATCCCAAAAAAACAAGGATTTATTATCCTGAAATGTCAAACCGCTGAAAAATATGTTCATTTATGTACTCAATAATTGGTTGGGGCTCCTTTTGCATGATTTCCTGCATCAATGTGATGTGGCATGGAGTGCGATCAGCCTGTGGCAGTGCTGAGGTGTTATGGAAGCCCAGGTTGCTTTGATAGCAGCCTTCAGCTCGTCTGTATTGCTGGGTCTGGTGTCTCTCATCTTCCTCTTGACAATACTCTATAGAGAATCTATGGGGTTCATGTCAGGCAAGTTGGCTGACCATTCAAGTACAGTAATACCATGGCCAGCAAACCAGTTATTAGTACTTTTGACACTGTGGGCAGGTGCCAAGTCCTGCTGGAAAAGGAAATCAGCATCTCCATAAAGCTTGTCAGCAGATGGAAGCAGGAAGTGCTCTAGAATCTCCTGGTAGACGGCTGTGTTGACTTTGGACTTGATAAAACACAGTGTACCAACACCAGCAGATGACATTGGCACCCCAACACAGTAATCCATGATTATGATATGATGATTACATTTATTTTGACTTATATTTCATTGCACATGGGATGAACCCAAGATATTTCATTTTTTGTGTGGTCAACTTTATTTCATTTGTTAATATACGTACATCCTATCATGGATTAAAGGCCTGCAACACATTCCAAAAAAAGCTGGGACGGGGGCATTATTTACATTATTATTCATTATATAATTATTTACAACTTGATATCTATCAAAAAACATTGTGTATCATTTTTAAATTATTAGTTAATCATGTATTAATGGCTTTTAAATGATTTATCATTATGAAGGTTTAGCAACAAAGTTTTATAAACCAGTTCAGATTTGAATGAAACATTATACTTTTGTATAACTTAGTATCTATAGACAACAAATATAGCTCAAGCAACAGAAGTGGAGCAGAACATCAAACAAGTCATAATGTTTTTTTAAATGATTTTTACATGAAACATTTCATACATGTCTTAAAGTCGCCATTTGCCTGCCATCCACATGAGCCTGATTTTGCAGAATGAGCTACAAGTCAAACTAACTGAGGCTGAGTCTTGACATGCAGAGCAATTTTCTAAGGTCTCCATTTAAATGTGCGTACGGCACTCAAGTCCAAGCAGCCCGCTGGCACATCTACAGCGATGCTGGGCAATAATCATTCTCACTGCACTCACGCTTGCATTTATCATTTGCGAGCAGTGACTTTGTGAATATCTTTGAGCATATTTTACAAGTTGACATTACCTTTCTAATGCACAGCAGGGTGAGCTAGGGGCATACATAACAAAAAGAAGTACTGCACAGTTGTATGACCCATGGCACCAAGAACTGGTGAGGAATAGTTAAGTTATGCAGAAAAGCGTCTCTGAGCACACAACACATCGAACCTTGAAGCAGATGGGCCGCAGCAGTAGAAGACCACAATAGGTTCCACTCCTGTCAGCTATGAACAGGAAACTGAGGCAACAGAGGGCACAGGCTCAGCAAAACTGGGCATTGGAAGATTAGAAAAAGCCATCTGGTGGGATGAATCTTGATTTTTGCTGTGACATTCAGAAGGAACACTCAGAATTTGGTGTAAACAACATGAAAACATGGATCCATCCTGTTTTAAATCAACAACGCATGCTGGTGGTATAATGGTGTAATATCAACCAAGATCTTTGAGGAATGTTTCAACCCCCTTGTTCTTTTCCTTCCCCTTGTCTGTATCCTATCCTTGGCAGTCCCAGAGGCCCATTGATGAAGGTGCTTATCTCTGGAATCCGTAGTGTGAAGCAGATGAGAGTCTACGACTCCCCCTGGATGGAACATCAGTACAACTCAGGTTAATTCTCCAACCAAGGCCGGTACAGCTGGGTGGGCTGAGGCAATGCAGATTACCGGTAAATCTCTTGTCCAAGGACACAGGCAGGTAGCATGAGTGGGAATCAAACCCAGATGTACATATTGGGAGCCCAACTCTTTACCCACTGAGCTACCAGCTGCTAACAGGTGTATACAGTATATTAATCTTGTGTGATTCACATACTCATACTCACTAAATATAATTCTTAAGACTCCTTGCTTTAATGTTTCTTAAATTAATTTAGTTACTTAGTTAGTTTTAGTTTATTATCCCCGAAGGGAAAATCTGTTCAACAGCGCTGTACATTCATGTTCACAATGTACAAGTACAAAACATCATATGATAGGCAGTACACTAAAACAACCAAAACACAGACAACATGAAAATGATATGTGGAATTCCTTCTCACTACCAGCTGGATTATTAAGCTATGCTATGCCTGCAGGTACCAGGCTTTTAGAAAAGTGCACTCTGTTGCACCTCAGGGTGCTGTACCTACACCTGGAGAGCATTACGGCAAAGTAACAATTCAGTGGGTGTGTGATGTCCTGTGCTTTTATGTTTGCAATGTGTGTGATGCCTTTACCAGTTAACTCTGAAAGACTGGGAGTGAGGAGACCTATAATCTTGGCAGCTATCTCAGCTATACATGTTAATTTTGTTTGATTTGTGACAGAGAGCATGTTATTGAAACAGATTGAGCAGTAGAGCAAAATGGGTTGGATGATACTTTTGTACTTAAATTTGAAGCTATCCATAGTCTCAACTGTTTCATTGTTGATCAGGGTTGGGTGCTAAAGTGATGGGCTGCTTATTACCATTTCGTTTATTTCACTGCCATTAAGATGGAGACAGTTACTCTCACACCAATGGGTAAAGTGAGCAACAGTGTTGTGATAATCTACAACCGAGTTATCTGTAAGGAGAGCCAAAATAGCAGTATTACCAGAATATAGGTGGTTATGGGTGAGGGGCTGATGCAGTCATTAGTGTCCAGCATGTCATGAAATGGGCTTAGTACACAGCCTTGCGGTGCCACATTGTTTGTGATGAGTACAGAAGATGTTATATTGCCTATTGGGATCAGCATGTGCCTTAGATTGTATTAAATGCAGAACTAAAATCCACAAAGAGGATCCTGGCAAAGGTACCTGGGGAGTCCAGGGGCTTCATTTATCAAACTGTTTGGAGAAAAGGTTCTAAATCCTGTCATACGAACAAATTTAGTATGTGTCTAAGTACAAATAAATCTGTATTCATCAAACAGGTGCAGGCCGTTTGTATGCACAACAGAATGTAATTCATTCATTCATTAATTTTCTATACCCGCTTATGGTACTCCAATTAAGGGTCATGGGGGGAGCTGGAGCCTATAGAGAGACAAACACAGTCACACTCTCACTCACACCTACAGCTGTTGATAAATCCCACATGTTCTAAAGCACCATGCATGTGCCAGTTCATGGCCATTTGCATTCAAAAACACCCTCAATGAACCATATATGGTAACAAAACATTTGTTTAAGGTTTACTAGCCATAACACCCAGTATCCAGAACACCATAATTCCACACTTTGCATGGAAATGTTCGTACACACAGTTTATGCACAAATCTGTGCATATGAACGGTTGATAAATCAGGCCCCAGATGGTGAAGGAAGAGATGTAGCAGACAGGCCACTGCATCCTTTGTGACCCCGTTAGCCTTATAGACAAATTGGTGAGGGTCGAGTTGTGGTTTGACATATGGCAGAATGGTTTGTAGCAGCACTTTCTCCAGGTACTTCATCACTATGGGTATAAGGACAATAGTCATTAAGTTCAGGGGGTCAGGTTTTTTGGGCATTGGAATTATTGTTACAGTTTTCCACAGAGGGGGTATTGTTACAGACTGGAAGGACTCAGAAAATATTGAATGGAGTATTGGTGCTAGTTCCATGGCACAGGTCCTCAGCACCCTTGCTGGGATGCCGTCGGGCCCTGGGGCTTTGCCAGGCTTACACAGACTGAGCTGATGCCATACCTCTTCCACTGAACAGGGAGTGGCATGTTGTAATGAAGTCCTGAACATCAAAACAGGTGAAGAATGAGGGAATATACAGTAATCACTGTGATAAATTTACTTCTTTCTGGTTTGTTGTTTTACACAGGCCCCCTGAACCCGACACCAAGTTCCTCCTTGAATTTAGCTAATTTATTTCAGTTGCTAATATATGGGGAAAAAGTTCTGATTGTTGGTGATTTAAATATACATACACATAAACCTTCTGACCCTCTGTGAAGGGCTTTTTGCTCTGTCTTGCATGCTGTTGATATTCACCATTTTGTTTACTGTCCTGCTGGTAGCAGTAGTAATACCTTGGATGTGATTTTACCTCAGGGCACTGAACTCTCATCACTTGTACACCTCCCCCTTACCTTTGCTTTCTCTGATGACTTATTTTTAAAATTTGGAATGGCATTACCTTGTGCACTGAACCCTGACACTGTTGTGTCTTTAACATGACATTTTGCACCCACAAATTTGCTGAACTCAACCATAGACTACCAGAGGTTCTTGAATAATTATGTGACTTTGATGGATAAACTTAATGCTACACTTTGAGATCTGCTTGACACCGTGGCACCTGTTAAGATCAGGAGACATTGGCTCACTGTTGACATGCGTACTGTGAGAAGAAATTGCAGGAGGTTGGAGCATACTGCAGGTAGCGTAAGTCAAAGTTGGAGGCTGCCTGTAGTGAATGCATGACTTGCTTGGCTGATTATAAATGTATATTGTCAGTTGAAAAGACTGCTTATTACTCTAATGAAATTAATACAAACATGCATGGTCCTAGATTCCTGTTTGAGACTGTAGAAAAACTTGCCCAGGGCCATCAGTCTGCTAACTGCCATAATCTCTCTGCATGTAATTATAGTTTTTTATGATAGAATTCAGCATGTTAGAAATATAATACCCCTGTTTCCCTCTGGTATGCTGAAAAATACATAGTACTGTCTGTCACACACTGACTCAAGACCGGAGTCAGAATTTTGTCAGAATTTGATTGCATTTACAGACATAATTTGTCCAAGGTTGTTTTGAGTGCAAAATGTACTATTTAGTTTCTTCATACATTGCCCACCTGGCTTGTCAAACATCTGTGGGTATATCTGGGACATAACTGTTGTGCTGAATCTTGGTAACTCATCACTGTCTGTTCCTGCTTGCTATAAAACTCCTATGGTAAGATCTCTCCTTTAGAAATACAGTTTGGAACCAGGAGCATTGGCACGCTGCCTACTTCTAATCTGGTTTTTCTTTGCAAAATTCTTGATAAAGTGGTCACTCTTCAATTGCTGTCATATTCATCAGAAAATGACATTTTTGAACCTCTGCTGTCTGAATTTAGGTTGCACTATTCCACAAAAATCGTGTTCACAAGAATGGTGATCAATCTGCTACCAGCTATGGATGCTGATTCTACAGCAGCGCTGCTATTATTGAATTTGAGTGTGGCTTTGGATACAGGTGATCATGGCATACCTTTGGAGAGACTTGAAAATTATTTTTGCATCTCTGGTCAAGTACTTTGATGGTTGAGGTCTAACTTGTCGGGCAGATATATTGCATTATTTTAACACTAGGTCTGAATTTTCCACAGTGAAGTATGGGGTAAAGGTAATGTTTCTCATATTGCAAAGCTGCAGCCCTGCTTGACTACAGTGAAAACGTGGATGTCATCTAATTTTTTTTATTTATTTTTTTTGCCATCTAATTTTCTACTTTTGAATTTTGTCCCTCGTCACCCTGGTTTACAGGAACAAAAGTGAAAATGGTTTTCTTTTACCCTTAAACCAGTTAATTTACAAAGAAAATTGTGAAGCATTGCATTATTTTTGTTGAAAAAAATAACTAAACTTTAGTTAGCAAACATCTCATTGGTTTAAGTCAAACAAATAGTTTTTCATTTTTGTCCCTTGTCACCCTGCTGTCCCTTCTCACCCCATTTTACGGTATCTGTCCTCCTAGACATAATAATTTGTATGATCATTTCACACTTTCACTTGCTGACTATACAATTAAACACTATGATCGAGGTAAAAATCTTGGTCTGATTTTTGACTAGTCTTTGTCTTTTGATTTATATATTAGAGCAGTGATTAGGATTGCCCTTTATCATTTATGCATGTAATATTGCATATTCCTTTCATGCTGGAAGGAAACTACTGATGTAAGCCACCAAGACACCCATGAAAGCTAGGCTTCTGGATGTGGGTGGAGAAACTGGGAATGGTGCAACATTTGCCTGCTGCAACCCCTTTCACAGCTTCATGTTGGGGTGGAGTACAGAAGGATTGTAAAACAGGAAAACAGATTGAATCTAGGCTTGAGTTTCCCATGTGCCTTCTGGCAAACTGGCAAAAATTTTGCATGTTCTTTTAAAGAAAATCCTCCTCTATACCACTTCATCATGAAGCTGTATAACTGGTGATGCAACAGATAAAAGTTGCACTGTGCACAGTTTCTCCATCCACAACCACAGTAGCCTATAATTCTTTTAGAGCTGTCATGGGTGCTTTGGTGGCTTCCCTCACTAGTCTCTTTCCAACATGATCACTCAACTTTTGAGAAGTGCCTACTTGAAACAGATTTGCCATGCAGCACCACACTGTTTGTATTTCTTAATGATTGATGACAATGAAATCCAAGACATATTCAGTGACTTGGAAATGTTCATGTATCCATCACCTGACTTGTCTCAAGAAACTGGCTGTAAAAGTGATGATTTAATCCTCATATTTAGAATAGATTTGCCCCTGTCCCAACTTTTTTTGGAATGTGTTGCAGGCCTTAAATGCAGGAATGAATGTATATTAAATAAAATGAAGTTGGCCACACAAAACATGAAATATCTTGGGTTCAAACTGCCTGCAATGAAATAGAAGTCAAAGTAAATGTAAGGATTACTGTGGGTTTTTATTAAATTGGCATTTTCCATATCGTCCCAACATTTTTTGACTTCGGGTTGTACTTAAATCAGGAATTTTACTCACTCACTCACTCACACATACAGACACACACACACACACACACACACACACACTACAGCTGGTCAAGTTCAGAGAGTCACATGCAAAAGAATCGCACACTTACTTCAGGTTTTGCAGATGGTGGTTCTATGGGTTGGATGGATGGGGCACCAGCATCCTCCCCCTGAATCCTCCTGACAATGGCTGCAGAAGCTGGGGTTCTTGGGTTCTTGTTGTCATCTCTAGATTTGAGGTCTCACCAATGCCTTGCCCAGCTCCTCAAAAAATAACTGTCTCCTCTTGAGCTTCCCTCTGTTCCTGTCTGGGTTCAACACGATCCAAATGACAAATGCGTTGTACACTGAGATGTCCAAGATGGCCCAAAAAATATCACAAGTGACCAGCGTAGGGCTCTCCTTTTATAGCTGTAGTCTCCTTTTGTGGCATTATAATCCATTATGATTTCTGGTTTTTCGTGATCCTGGCGACAGATTCTCCCATCCCCATGCAGTGTACTCATGAGTAAGACATTTTTGCCTTTCTTTGGCATGTAGGACACCATGGACGCGTCAGTTGTGAACACATACTTGGAAGAGTTGGCAGGCCTGTTCATTGTACTCAACAGCTGAGGTGGGAGCTCTAGTCTGTTTCTCCGTCCTGTTCCTACCATCGTCAGCTTCCTCCTTAGGAGCTCCTGTTCCAGCTTGAGCAATGTGGGGTGGCTCAGTCTTTCAATTTCCACATTTATTGACATCCATGTGTGCCCACTTCCTAGAGGCTGATGGGTTGGTCCTGTAGCTGGCTGCTGACAGGCTTTTTTCAAAGCTGGCTAATGGTCAATTTAATCCTCTTCTTCAAAGTCATTGTCAGACTCTGAATTGACAGAAATATAATCTTCATATTCTGAAAATTCTTACTCTTCATCATCTTCCAAAGCTTCTCTCTCTTCTAAAATCATTTCTAAGGCCCTCTGAGCAGAGAATTTTTGCCATCTTGATCAACTGTGACAAGCAGTCACAGAGGCAAAGTTAATTTGATGTGTCCTGGCCCCAATTTGCAGGTGGGCTAGCATGTTAAAAAATATAGAATGGTTCTCGCAAGACAGAGGGTAAAATGTGCGAGAATGTGGGTGCAGAGAGGTGCAGGTGCTTGAAATGTAACAATGTTGCAACCTTGTGTGGACACAAACACACATACACCCTTGCACCTACACTAACAGTAGGCCCAGGGAGGCCTACTGTTAGTGCTGTGGTTGCTCTCCAACACACTGTCTACTGGTTGCGAGTACAGGCTAAAAAGTTTGAGAACCCTCATTTTTGTAAAATGGAGGATCATACATGTTGCACCAGAGAAGGCAATGTAGCATGAATCCCCATCACCAAAGAAGCAAAAAGGTGAAGGGAAACAAAATTGCGATCGGTGACGGCAAAATGCAAACTGCAACCTCATTGCTAGACAACACCAAGTCCTGCACACTGTAGCTTTCAGAATTGACTGTTGCAATGTTTTATTATCTGGCTTATGAAGTGGTAGCATTAGAAGTCTTCAGGTGTCCTGAAAAAGGCTGCTAACATTTTGATGAGGACAAAGAGATTTCATCATACAGTATAATCCCAGATGATAGGTTCTATGCACTGACTTCCCATCCATGTGAGGGCAGATTTCAGGGTTTTGCTTCTGACATATAAAATAAAGTGTGGTTGTGCCCCTCCTCTTGCTGACATTATTGAGTTTTATGTGCCAGCTGCAATGATTAATTGATTATTAATTGACTATTAAATTAATCTACAACTATTTTGATAATCGATTAATCGTTTTGAGTTTGTTTTTTAATATCCAATTTCCAAAATTCTGTGATGTCAGCTTCTAAAATGTTATTATTTTCTGGTTTATTTAACTACTTTCTTGACCCCTCACTGGCAGTAAACTGAATATCTTTGGGCTTTGGACAAAACAAGACATTTGAAAGCATCATCTTGGGCTCTGGAAATGTTGATCGACATTTTATGGACCTAACAACTGATTGCATTTGTGTTTTATGTCTCACTTGCTCCATTACTACTTTTACTCACTTACAGTATGGCAACATATTTTTTTGTAAACTGACACACTGTATGTCATGAATGTTGGCAGGGCTTCTTTGCGGTACGTGTTGATTTTTTGCAAAGCGTATGATTCGGTTGTTCGGGTTGCTCTGTGGGACATCCTGAGAATTTGCGGGATCCCAAATAAGTTGCTGGACATCTATACACAGATATTGTGAGTGCTGTGCGGAGTGGGAGCAGAGTTTCTGACTTGTTCCTACTTAATTTTGGTGTTATTCTATTATTTTTAATTAAACAGTTGGATTCCCCTGGTCCGCACTAGTTTTAAGTCAGCTGCTAGGCACCAAGTTGATTAATCGGTTGATTATTTCCTCGATTAATTGATTATGTGCCAGCAACCTTGCAATCTCAGGATGCTGACCGGCTGTGTGGCCCAAGGGTGAAGAAGAGGTCGGCAGGTTGAAGAGCCTTTGCAAGCTCCAACTTTATGGACAAGCTTGCCAGCTGATATCAGAAAGGCAAACTTGGTTAAAGTTTAAAATGTACCTTTCTTCTAGTGATTACAATTGATGAATTTGTTTTAATTCAATTTAATTTTGCTTCCTTTGATTTATTGTGTGCTGTTGGTTTTACAGTACTTTGCTCTGTTGTTGTTTGTGTGTTTAACCCTCCTGTTGTGTTCCGGTCAAATCTGACCGATTTACAAGTTTTCTCTTCAAAAACGTGCAGTAAATTTCATCTGTTTGTCATAAGGTTCCATGACTTTGTTCACACATGGCATTTGAACGCATCAAATAAATTTGAAATATTTTTATAAAAATGTGTGTGTTTTATTGAACTTGTATACACCCATGGTGTTCCCGGTCCAAAATGACCGGTCATTGGAAATGAATGGGTAAGACTACAATTAGTGTATAAAACAGAGTTCAAGCACATTTCTATACTCCTTTCCCACACCTCAACATGCAGGTGTCTTTGAGCAGACACACACACGTGCGCGCACGCACACACACACACACACAGACACATCTTATGCCCCTTTTTGGCTTCCATGACAATCCCCATGGGAACCTATCGACAATATAATTTTTACCCCACAGGAGCCACAACTGTTGAAAAACAAAATTGCAACATTGCTTCAATCATACAACT